>JAASGX010000479.1:0-20576 GCA_023334415.1 Phytopythium chamaehyphon | reverse complement strand
TGACTTCCTCAAGAAAATGGCTTAGATTACTGCTCGCTTCACACAAAACACACCTATCATCACACCGAGAGAGCTCAGGCGTGCACGCTGCGCCGGTGGCGGTGGCTCGCATCAGATGCCGCCGTCGTCTGAGATGAAGCCGTCGTCGGCGATTGCCGAGTGCCGTCGGACTCCAACGCACCGAAGCGCACGACGTAGCGCTCATTCTCGTGCTGCAACCGCACCGACTGCTTCATGAGCTCCGTTAGGTGGTCGTTTAGCACCATGATCTTCTCCTCTTTCTGATGCAGGAGAGCCCGCATATCACGCGAGCCTGATGATGGAGTCGCGCCACTGCCACTTGGGTTGCTGGTAGATGAAGCACGCAGCTTAGCCTCGCGCCGTCGCAGCGCCTGGAGTTGCATATCCTTCTCCATCACCTCAGTTGTCAACTTCTCGATCTCGTTGACAAACGCACGCGCATCCGCCTTTGTCAGTCGGTTCTGCTTCAGTCGCACATTCTCAGCCTTGAGATCCTGCAAGCGTGACTTCTGTTGGTCGTATTTGGCCTCCATATCACGTCCACTGGTGGCAAGAGTGGTTGCATCATCTGTCCGCCGTTCGCGATGGCGACTGCTTCGATTGTCGATACGCATCGACGCCACCTTGTTACCGACTGCATCCACTTGCTCCTTCTCCGGCTGCGGAGTCGATGCTTTCTCCAGTCGGTTCTTGAGCTCGATGACCTGCTGCTCCTTGCGGTGGATCAAGGCGTCTTGTCGATCTTCACGCTCCTGGTAACTTCTAATTAGCTCCGAGACCTCTGTCAAGTACTCACCAAGAGCCTCGTCCAACGGAGCACTGATGTCGATTCCAGCTTTCGGGCCAATGTCGACATCCAGGCGACGAAGTTCGCGAGTAAATCGGTCGAGAGTCGCCGCCTTGTCATCCTCAAGCTGTGCAACCAGATCAGATAGCGCGTGTTCACGTGTTTCCAGCTCCTCGCAATGCTTCTGGAGAGCGCGCAAACGCGACTCCTGCCGCTCGAGAGTGCTTGCATTCGCATTCGTGGAGGACTGGTTGGCGCTTCGGGGCCGTTGAGCATGCTCAAGCTCTTGCTGCAACTCCGACATCTGACGCTTCATATCACTCAATTCGGACTGCTGCTGGTCGATCTTCCGACTCAGCTGAGACTCCACATGTCTAGCATGGTCCCGAGCTTGCTGCAACTCTGTTTCCTTTTGGTAGAGCGCGTTCTCTCGATCCTCCAAGTCCTCGCCGAACTCTTCAAGCTTTTGGTTAAGCTGGTGTTCAGCAGCACCCAGAGCGTTCCGTGCAACATCCATCTCAGCTGTATTTTGCTCGACCTCGCAATGTAACTTCTCGATCTCAGTTGCCTTCTGATCGAGCTCATACTGAACATTCGCATTCTCTTGCTTCACTTCATCGAGCTGTCGCTTCATAGACCGCATCTCACGTTCGAGCTGTAGCTTTTCATGAAGCACGCCCTGGTCTTTAGCTGCTCGCACTTCCTCCTTAACTTGGATTTCACGCTCTAGTTCTTTCACCTGTTTCTCCAGCAACGCGGCGCGTTCTTGGTGATCCCGAAGCGAACTTGACTGGTCCAGCAGCTCCGATGAACGTCTCGGCTTGTCAGCATGTGCACGGTCCATCAGATGCCGTGTCATCTCCTTTTGGCGGTCAAGCTTTGCTTGCAGCTCAGCATTTTCGTCTTCAAGCTCAGCCACGATATCTGTCTTCTCTTGAAGCTGTGCCGTGACATCCTTCTTGAACTGCTCATGTATCGCTTGCAATTCGCGATGGGCGATCATGTCGACAGTGTTGGCGGTGCTCGTCGCGTTCGAGGCATCAGCAAAGCCCGACTTGTTCTTCTCTTCAAGTTGATGTAACATCTCTTCGAGCTCTTGAATCACGCTGTCTTGGTTTTGGCGGTCCATTCTGAGCACCTCAAGCTCGCTTTCCAAGCGTTCGCACGACTGGGTCAGTATCTCGACCTCTTGTGCCAAGTGTGTGCGCTCTTGCTCAAGCTCCTCCGTCTTGTCTTGGAAACTTTTCACGACTGCTCGCTGGCTTGCAAGTGAGTTAACTGCTGTGTTCTGGCGTGACAATGCGACCTCGAGATCACGCTTCTCCTTCTGAGCCTCTTCAAGTTGGGCGCGAAGCTGCATGCCTTCAACGCGCATAGACTGCTCGGAGTCTTCGAGTTGCTGGAACTTTTCGCGTTGCGCAACAACCTCTCGCTCAAGATTCTGTACCTGCTGGTGGCCTTGGCGAAGCTGTTCCTCGCGCTGAGCAAGCTGGTTCGTTGTTAGTTGCAGCTTCGAACGAACATCTTGCTGCTGGGACTCAATCTCGCGTGTCGCCTGCTGCATAATCTCGCCCAATCGTGCCTCAACAGCTCGCTTCTCCTGCTCCAGCCGATTTGCAGTCAGCAGCAGACTGTTCTTCTCATTCACAAGGGCATTGAGCTGGAATTCCATTGACGACCGCTCAGACCCGAGTGCTTGTATCTTCCTATTCAACTCTTCCTTCTCCAAGCATAACGAGCGGACCGCGAGCCGGTGTGAGCTCTCCTGCTCCGATGCACGCAATTGGATCTGGTGGCCTTCGTCTAGTTTGGCGTCCGCTTCTTGCCTTGCCAAAATGAGGCGCTGCTGAAGCTCGTGGTTCTGCTCTTCAAGGCGCAATCTTTCGCTATGCAACAACTCAACCTCCTTGGACTGCTTGGTACTTGGGGACAGGTATTGGTCGATCTGTTCACTCATTTCAGCATTCTCCTTGCTCTTGACCTCGAGTTCGCGCAAGCATTGTTCCAGGTCTTGACGCAGCGCTTCGTTCTCGCGGTCGAACTCATGCAGGTTGCTCTCCAACTGTTCGCGATCAGCAATAAGCTTGGAGATTTCTTCGTCCTTGTGTGCTGCGATTTGACTCGACTCGGACTGGGCCTTCTTCTTTTCCTCCTCCAGGGCAACACGAAGGTTGTCATTGTCTTCTGAGAGCTGTTTGAACTGGCTTTCCACTCGTGCCACAAACTCGCTGTGCTTGACGTCGTATTCTCTCTTTTGGGCTTCGAGTTGCTCCGCATGCGCTGCATTCTGCTGAGCCATGACTTGCATCAGCCGGTCGCCCTCCTTGTGAAGGGCCTCTAACTCTCTTGTTAGCTGCTGGATTCGCTCGGACTCTGCTTGCACCTGCTGACCTTGGAACTGCTGTTCAGTATCACGGAGGTTCGACGTCAACCGGTTAATCTCCGCCGCCTGGTGTTGGGTAGTCTGTTCAAGCCCCTGGAGGCGCGTCGTCAAATCCTCATTCCGTTGCTTGAGCTGCTGTTCTTCGAGGCCTTGGCGTTGGAATTGACGCTCGGCTTCTCGCAGACTCGCCTTCAGATTGCCGATTTCTGTGATCATAGCAACGTTGCGTCCTTCCAATTCATGCACCTTGGAAGACAACTGCTGATTCTCATGCTTCATGTTGTTGAAGTCGTGCTGGACAGAACCTTCCCATTGTGTTTTCTGCTGCCCAAAGTTCTTCTCCATGTCCTTGGTCGTAGCTACTGCACTCTCCAGCTCCGATTGCTTTATAACAGCATCCTTCTCGAGCGCCTCACACTTCTCCGTCACGCGGGCAAGCTGGTCGCGAAGCGCTTCTATTTCCCCCTCTGCACTCTGCACGAAGTCTTGCATCTGCGTCAGCTCATCTTCGTACTGCTTACCCATATCACTCAGGTGCGCCTTGTACTGTTGGGCCTCGTCCCTGAGCTTGTCGAGGTTTCCGTCGCGCTCACCAATTTCACGTCGCCCTTCATTCAGGGCCTGCTCGAGATGCTTGCCGTGTGTGTCCTTCTCTTCATAGCGAGCTTGCCACGCCGCAACGGTCTTCTCCAGTTCATCTGCTCTCGACTTCTCTGCGTCGCATACGTGCTGCAGCTCGCGAATCTGGTTCTCGAGGTTTGACATCAGCCCCGACTGGTCCCCTCGCTGGTGCCGCAGCGACTGGTTCTCCTGCTGTACGTTGGTGTACTCTTGGTCCAGTTTCTCCAAGTGGTCATTGAGCTTGGCATGCTCATTCTCCATCGCAGTGATCAGTGCCTCACGCTCCTTCATAGTCGCCTCGAGATTCGATCCACGACGTCTGAGCTCCTCGTTCTCAGCTTGGAGATGCTGAATTTGCCTTCCGCCCACGAGCTTCAACTCCTCTAGCTCCTGTGCTGCAAGATTAAACTTTTCTTCCCACTTGACCTTCTCAGCTTGGCATTCTGCGAGCTGGGTGTCTTGCTGCTCGATCGTGATTCCAAGCTGCTCCATCATGTCCTTGCTGTTGTGAGCCTCAGCAATGGCCAGGTCCAGCTCTTTTTGCTACAAAAGCGTTCATAAGCTCGTCATCTCTCACCTCAAATCCTCCCTCTAAAGCACAACACGCGCACCTTCCAGTGGTCAATGTGTCGCTTTTGGGACTCAATCACAGCGCCGAGTTCCGAGAAGCGCTGGATGATCGTCGGCATGAGCGGCGACTCGCTGCGATTCTCTTGCTGTTCCTCCACGCCAGCACATGAGCATCAACGCACAGCCTTAGTCAAACGCCCGCTCGTAACCTCCACACAACAACAGCAAATCGCAAAAAAAAATTCAGCAGCAAATAAACGAACCAGGAAGCGCAGGAAGTCGGCGAAGGTGCGCACGGCCTCCTTGACCTTCCCAGGCGAGTAGCGCGCCGGGGACTCGAGCATCTGCGGGGTACTCGCGGCCGAAGATCGCGCGGGCGTCCGCGGGGTACGCGGGGTACGCGCCGAGAGGCTCAGCGCCTCGTCCGGGACGACCGTGAAGCGGAAGCTGCCGTCCTCCGAGTGCTTGCGCCGCCGCTGCGAATGCAGCTCTCCCTGCGCGAGGAATGATCGTCAGGAGGCCGCCGGGGCGCCAAAACGACCGCAAGAAGCCGCGCGTTACCATCGCGCGCCCGCGGCGAGAACCCTGGGGCGTGGAGAAGCCTCCCGAGCGCCCCATGTCGACGTCCATGGCCCCGCCAGACGCCTGCATGTCGATCGTCCCGCTTTTTTTGGCTTGACGCGCGCCTGGACTTTCGCGCGCTTTGAACCCGCGATGGCAGATATCCGATATAAACGGATATTAAATTTTAAAGCTTAAATTGAATACTAGATAGGACTTTCAATGATGTATTATCAGAGGGTATACAAAATTAGTAGAGTGTCAGTTCAGACGACCTGCAATAATATCAAACACATACGATCGATTTACACGGGGTATAGATTGTATGGGTGATGGACCCGAAACGACGCGGATCTTGAGAAGGCATCACTAGGTCGACTTCATGACGCGCTCGCTGCTGCTGCTGCCGCTTTATGTGGCGCTAGCGAGGCTTTGGGGACCTGCAGCGGCCTCAAATGGCTCGTTTCCAACCTTCCGAGCCGTCGACTGGTCGCTCGCGACCGCCAGCGACGTGGCGGCGGCCGAGGCGGCGCTGACGGCGCCCATCGGCTGCTCCTGCGTCTCCACAAGGTAGTCATTCTCCCATTCATTAGTTTGCTGAGGATTGTGGCTTGCAACTTATAAGTTAGTGGTGTTGGGCGGACTGCTTGATGTCAGTGGGTCGGGAGAGTGCGATTTCTACGAGTGTCCGTGCGGCTGTGATCTCACTGCAGGGATGTGTGATCCGTTTTGCTGCTGCGATCCCGAGGTGAAGCCATGTACACGCTTGATCATCTTGTGATCAACATACACTGATAACACATCTACTATCAGTGCTCGGAGGAGCAAGTTGCAGCTGTTGAAGCGCAAGGTCGGTGTTTGGCAGACGAATCGGTGCTCTCGACGATTGAGTACTGCTCAACGGACCTGAGTGCGGCCGGCCAGCGCAGCTCGCTTGTGAGTCCGTTGCTGGTCAACTCGCTATTTTGTGTATCGGTAGACAACAACGAAGTCATCGGCGAGTTCTACACTTCACCTGCAGAGGAATCTATGGCAGTCGCAACAGCCTTCCTACGAAATCCAAAAGCTCAATCCTTTACAGCTGCAGTCACATCGGATACGTCGACGGATATGCTATCGGCTGCGATCAGCACTATCAATATCAATATGAAGGACGCGTACGAACCAGGGGATATGATCAAGATATTCATGCCGTCAACCTCGAGCGAGACAGTTCGTGGGCCGGTACTAATGGGATTCGGTCCCACACTCGGCTCCAACGAGTGCTGGGATGCTGATACTGTAGGATTTGAGCTCAGCAAAGCTGCTGCGCCATGCACGCGCATCATTAAAGATGTTGAGGATGAATGTGCGAGAACCTCCAGTCCGTTTGCGCTTGCGAGTTGGGTAAACCCGTATGTGCTTGTGGCCAAGTATCCGAACGTGACGCGAAGCGATGCAGAATCAATATCAAGCTCTGTACTGAACATCGAATTTGAGGCTTATGAGCTAAATGATGATACTGGAGAGCTTGTAGTGCTTGATGACACTGTTTTACTGAACTATTTTATGTATCCTGAGCTCGATGTGGACTCGACAACAAATGAAACGTTTTGCTACGGTATGCTAGATCGACTAGAATTGTCAATCGAGCACGATGGCGAAGGACATCTGAGTGGTGTTCATGCACTAGTTGTCGTCAAAAATGTTGCAGCTTCAGACGCTTCATTTCCCGTTTCAATTACGCAGTCTTTCGGGTATTCGTTCAGCAGTACTCAAGAATCAATTGATCCATCCGATCTCGCGCTAGCCAACGGTAATCTTGAAACATATTCAAGATCGGGCAATCCGGGTTACTTGACGCATTACCCAGTTCGAGTTGGGATACTCGCGACAAACACAACTCCTGTTGGGAACGACACAACAACAGAAAGTGCAGACGTAATTTCCGAAATGATAGATGGGTTGAAGCTACCGGGATTAGGCGATTGCAATGTTGATATGGCTCTCCATTCTACTGTAGAACCGATAATTGTCAACTTTGGCGAAGATTCTCACATGGTGTGCACTTTAGCTCTTACTGCTGACGAGTTCGAGGAGCTGTGTACTGGGGCAGATCCAGTTCCGCCGTCACTGAGAGTCAATTTTACCCATGTAGCTCGCTTTGGCAACTCTGATCCATTCCTGGCATCTGGGTGGCTCGAGCTCGATTACGAAGAACCGACGGCCAACTCAGCAAAATTTGTCCAGTCGGATTCGTCGACTTTACAATGCCAAGGAATTATCACCGGACTGCATCTGGAGCTTTTGGTGGCAAACGTTGGACCAGCTGCAAGTCCCCAGCGGAAAATTGTGGCTGCTCGCGCGTCTCACTCGTCGGAGAATTTGCGCTTTTGGAATGTGGGCCAAACCGAAACGTTTTTACTGTACACGACTGTCACGTTTGTCTGGATCCATAGCGCCGAGTTGGAGGCATTGATCCCGTCGCCACCGCCAGTGTGGTTTTCTATTCCAAGCGATGTATTCTATCCGTTCATGCTTAGCAGCGCTCAACAGGGACACCACTTGTCCCTCTTAGCTCTGTTGCTATCTATGGTAGCCTCTGTGCTCATATCAATGGGATGACTCCCAATTGATAAGTGGGAAAAGCTTGGGGTATATTATCTCGGCTTTACCGTATCCCAATCCGCCCTCACGCGCCGGAGAGCGACAAGAGACGCTACAACAAACTACACAACACATGACATAAAGTGAGAGGGGTTGTCGCCTTCTCGTCGGCGTGGGGAGGGATTCATACTAATACGCTCATGCGTGATGTGTTGGTGTGGTAGGTTCGGACAGCATTTCAATGCTGCTGGCAGGTGCTGGAGACATTTCTCGATCCGAAAGCACAAAGCTATAGCGTGGTGAGCTTTCTTCGTTCGCCATTTCGGTAAAGCTTTTTCGCGAGTAAGGGTCGTATGAAAGCGAAGAGTATCGCGCTTCGTCCACGGGAGAGCGCTGCGCCTTCACGTACAGGAAAGAACCAGATTCGTCCGAAGCATTTGAATGTCGAGAATCCGCAGAAGCCGTCGGGAGTTCGTTGGTCACAGACAAGGGGCGGAAGCCAAACATTCCCGATTTTGCAGTTGCGGGATCTTCATCATCATCAGTATCTCTTTTTGAACGCCACCGACTCTTGACTTTCATCAGTACAAGCGCAATGACCAAGATGCCACCGATGCAGCCACAGAAGATGCCTATGAGCGTGCTGCTCGACATTCCTGAACTGGAGGAGGAAGTGTCTGATGATTGTGACGACGCAGAAGATGACGATGCCGCCACTTCAATTGCCATGAATGATGCCACGTCAACTCGGGAATCTTCGCCATTGCCAATAACAGCATGGGCGAAGACGGTGTATGTACCAGCGACTGAAATCGCTAGATTGTCTGCAGAAAATGTTGCGCTTCCGTCGCTTGAGAAGTTTGTTGGCTGAGAGCTGTACAACAGTGTTTTGCTGACTGATAGCGGCGAACAAGTTGTGGATGTCAGAGTTGAAGATGTTGTGTTGCAGATGTAAATGTTGACTTGCGTGATCTCCACGTATTCATCTGTGGAGGAATTGTAGACGGCTGTCGTGTTGATGTCGGAGAAGGTAGCCTGTGAATAGTCTGCCTGCTTTTCGACGGTCCACTGAAGTGCAAAGTTGGAAAGAGATGCCACCACAGTAGTGTTGTTAGCAGTCATGCTGACGGTGTATGGGCAATCGCCATTGGACGACGAGGCGTACACGCCGGAGGCGTCGATATCCGCGGCATCAGCAGACCCAGCAACCTCCCAGCAATATGAGGTGCCATCTGAGGCTAAAACCTCGGTGTCGACCGAAGCAGCAACGTCTGTCTCTGTCGCGAGGATATTGAAGTACGTCATAAAGTCGTAGCGTGACTCGCCAGCAGAATCGCCACTCAGTGTGATCTGGGCCACGCCCGAGTACCATCCTGTGGTCGGGAGCACCATACCACTTGCCGTGAAACTAGCCGCGTTGTTTGTGAAGTTGGATGATTTGGTTGCCGACGAGACGTTGACGTTGTCGCTGTACTCGTTGCAGTCGCTTTTTCCTGAGCAAATCTTGACCACGGAGCTCACAATGGTGTAGTAGACGCTCGAAGCATCCTCGTCGGAGCTGTCGCTGGCGATGTCATAGGCAATCAGCGGCGACGGCAGCTGAATGGTGCCGAACGCGTTACGAGTCAGGACAGCGTCCCACTCGATGGAGAACTCGGCACCAGCCTGCGTAGCCCCCGGACTGGTGACCTGGATGGCGATCTCGCAGCTGGAGCTGGAGGCCGCGACTTTGGCTGCGTTAAGCGTATCCTCCAGCGGGTCCTCGGCCGCTTCCCGGCAGTATGTCGACTCCTTGTCGTATTCTCTGCACAAGCACAACTCGTCAGTCTCACATTCCAAACCACCACAAACGGAAGAAAGCCAAAACAAAACATACACGCCGACGCTCAGCGCTTCGCTGCTGGCGACGTCGATCTCGAGGAACGCGGCGTAGTAGTACGCGAGCGTCGAGTCTGCGCTGTCTGCGATCATGGCGACGGCCGAGATCACCTGCGCTCCCTCTTGCTCAAATCTCAGCTCGTCGACCGAATGGAAGAACACCGGCTTGTCCTGGTCTTCACCCGTGAAATTCCCCGACTGCACCGAGGAGAAGCTGCTTCCGGCCGTCACCGTCGGGTCGCACTCGCTCACCGTCGCGCATGAGCGCGCGTACGTGGCCGTGATCTGCGCCAGCTCGCCGACGTTGTCCGGGCTCAGCGTCACCGTCGCCTCGGGCGGGACGCTCATGCCCAGGTCGTTCGACGAGTCCGAGAGCAGCGAGAGCTCCCACAGCAGCGGCACCGACTCATTGGCCGCGAAGAGCGACGCGGAGCTCGTCACCAGCACCTGCACGGGGCACGAGTCGCCCGAGTACGTGGCCACAACGGCCGCTGCGCTTGTGTCGACGAGCCAGCAGGAGGTCGCGCCGTCATCGGCGGCGGAGGCTGGAGGGACCGCTAAAAGCGCCGCCAGGGCCAGCACTCGCAGCGCTGGGCGCATGGAAGCCCAGGAGAAGACTGCGGCGGCCCGCTGGACGCGCTCAGGGCCGTGGCGAGCGCCCGCCGGGCGAGAAAGTGCGGCCTGCCGAGGCTCGAGCGGGAGAATGGCGAGCAGTTCCCGGTTGAAGGCGGGTGGCATGACACGGACACTAGCAAGCGGCCGGTAAACCCAGGGAGGATGGAATTGGTTATTAACGATTTGAGATTCTCAAAGGTCGGTAAAGGCAGGGGGAATAACTGCGGGAAGCGCGCTATGGATCCTACTGTTGGATCAAAAATTCGCCAGCCGGTTTTTCGAACCCGACGGAGTTTGTGGGGAGTATACAAACACCTAGTGAAATGAGACGTCCGTTGCACCCGCCACACAAAAGGGAAAAGAAGCGGGGCAAGGGCGCCGCTCCCGTTCAAGTTCACGCCCGGCCTATACGATCGGCAATGCAATGCGGGATGATTGCCAGTCGTTGCATCGATTGGTTGGTTGACAATGCGTCGAATTTCGATCTGCCCAAAGGTCAAAGGTGCGTTTTCCATCAGACTGTTCGTCCAGCGAGTGGCATGCCGAACTCGCTGAGCTGGCTTTGAGGATTCTCTTGACATTGGCTCCACCGCAATGACCGAAAGAGAGTGGAAGAGGCACCCAGTTTCCCTTTCACGTCAGGGTCCGGGTTCGAATGGCTGAGATGGCCCATCTCGCGGCATCATCACACTCATTAGGCATCAACTTAGTCGAAACCTCATAGTTCGCCTTCAGGTCTTGGCCGAAGCGGCCGTGCCTTGGTCGGCAAAGCTGTGGATTTCGATGTTGCCAACGCATTTCATCATGCCCTTCGTCGGCCCCATGTGGCGGTTCTGAGCAAGATCAGCCCTTATGGCGCTCGCCACTCACTTCTGTGCTGAGACTCGTACATGTAGACACAGAGTCGCATAATTGAGCAGGTGGGCAAGCTAATCGACTACAAGCGCGTTGCCATTCGCCCAAGGTTGATCAGACCACCGACCTGTTGGTTTGTTGGTTGGTCAGCAACTCACTCACGTCTCAGCGGATCGATTGTGCACGGCTTCAATTACGTAAGGTACAGCTCAACTACGAAGCGTGGTGGTCTACCCAGCGCTGCCTGCTCGACTGCCATTTGCATCAACACTGTTGTTACAACAGCAGCGACACTGATCCTCCTCACCGCCAGCTGGGTTCGTGTATCCATGCGAGCAAGTACACGCATGCGAACATGCCAAAGCAGCGCCGAGAGCCATCCAGGCGCAACTCCAAGCTTTGTGTGTTTAAGCACAAGAACCGATACGGAAGGACTTCCAGCACGACAACCGATATGGTCTTGGATTCAACGCCCTTTTTCCACAGCACTTCACAGAGCAGCTCCACAAGATCCAGCAGACGAATACAAAGTACTATCTCTATGTATCAGCTCTCGCTGCGTGAAAACCCACGCCGAGTATTGTTTGGCGACTCTCTTCGTCACCTAACGACATTAATCTCTCCGACTTTTGCTGTGCAAAATACGCGAACACAACAATAGACGGATGCAGCAAGCAGGAGGTAGAGATAACGCGGGGATACCATCACGAGACCTAGCACCGCTGTCGACAAGTAGCAGTGCGGTGATTGATGCCATTCACCTTGCCTACCCTTGTTGAACGGAGATGGACCCGTCCTGGCGGAAACAGCCCTGGACCGCCGTCCAGGAAAGTGTGTCGCTTTCCAGCTGTCGGGTCACCTCTCTGACCGCGTCACGACTCGACGGAACTGGCGCTCGCGGTCGATAGAAAGGCCGAGGCGTTGTATGGCGCTCAGTATGGAGCGCCCCACGCAGCACTAACGCTCCGACCCGCTCAGCTCCTCGGCACTTCAGCGCTCGCTCCGTCGCTAGAGCTCCACCGACCGACCGCGAGGCGACGAGCGCGAGGCTCGCCACCACCTCCAGGCCGCCATGTACGTCTAGCTTAGCGACACTTGTTGGCGGACATGGGTCAAGATGATAATGGGAGTACGCTAATAAGAAGAGCTGCTGCGTACTTTCTACCATGTCCAGGACTTCGACGACGTACAAGATGGACGGCGCGACCACGTACTGCTACTACGTGGGGGACAAGTACTCGCAGGAGCTGCCGACCGAGGACGACGTACTCGTGTCGACCACGGGCACCAAGTGCCCGATCACCATCAGTGTTGAGATCGCAGACGAGCTCACGCGCAACGAGATCATCCCGATCAAGTACACGGCGACGCTCGACACGAGCGCCATGGACGCCAACTTCGTCTTCCCGGACCCGATCGTGCAGGCCGTGGTGCCCTCGTACCTCGACTCGACCAACTCCAGCTCCGGTAGCGCCAGCAGTAGCACGACCTACGACATCCCCGTGGCCAACGTCGTCATCTGCGACTGGCGCACGTGCGATATCTTCACGTCGTCCGCCGACAGCTCCAACTACTACTCGTCGAGCAACAACCCCAACAGCTTCGAGGACAACGAGGCCGTCTTCGGCTCCCAGGAGCTCATCCTGCCCAAGGACGGCAAGTACACGGGCTTCGTGCACCTCGTCGTCAATATCGCTGGCAACTCGCGAGCAGACTTTGTCACATTCTTCCCCGTGCAGATCGGTGACGTCGCCGGCACGGCGCCCTCGAGCATCGTCGCGGACGGAACGACCACCTACTGCTGGGTCGCCAAGGATGCCTCTCCGTTCGACGAGAGCGTGTCGGGCTCGCTGACGGTGCGCACGGGTGGCAACTGCCCGGGCACCATGTCCGTCGGGCTCTCGTCGACGTCCCTCGAGGTCGGTGACACGCTTGACATCGCCTGGAAGCTCGATATGACTGGAGCGACCACGGACGATTCGACTTTGATTGGTGAGGTGTCGACGACGGCGGCGACGGAGGACCCAACCACGAGCGTATGGTCGGTGGTGCCCGTATCGGTCTTCAGCGGCTGCCAGACCAACGCCAACAACGCCAACTGCTCGACGTACACCGGCGATGGCTCGACGACGTTCGAGATTGCCCAGTATGACGACATGAACCTCACGGCTGACGCCATCACATACTCGAGCAACTACACGTTTACCGACTCGGGCACCTACACGATGATTGGGCGTGTGGCGATGGTCACGGTTGACGGCGAGCGTCTCGACATGGCCGTCTACTCGTCGGTCAAGGTATCGGTGCCGAGTGGCAGCTCCACGAGCAGCGTCTTCCTGTACGTTGGTATTGGTATCGGCTGTGCGATTCTTCTGCTGGGACTTCTCTTCTGCTTCCTGCGCAAGCGTCGGAACAACGTCGACACCAAGAACATCCCGTTCCGTGAGCCGACTGCCATCCTCGCTGCCGGGCGGGAGGGCCGTGCCAGTGCCTACACAGTTGCTTCGTCGAACTTCCTGACGCACAAGACACCGACGCAGATGCGTGGCACGGCGCAGCTCAGTGGTGCTGGCTACACAAGCAGCGACCCGAACTCGATCGTGCTCAGCGACTATTCGGTGGATGCAAACCAACATCACAATTACTACTCGCAGCCGGCGCAGCAGTACGGACAGCATTCAGACCCGTACGGGCAACACTCAGACCAGTATGGCCAGCCGTCCGGGCAGCAGCAGCAGCATCAACAGCACCGTGGAGACGAGTCGTTCTCGCTCAACCCGTATGACCGTCCAAGCTTTGCTGACCTTGCGAGTGAGGGCGATGCAGAATCCGTTGCGCGACCGTCCGACATGACCAAATACTCGTTCCAGTCGGGCTTTGACGACGAAACCGAGTGGGAATACGACATGCGGCCGACGCACGAGATTCTTGGCGGACTCACGGGCACCAGTGTCGAGAGTTCGAGTCAGCTGAGTGACCTCAGCGAGCTGTCTTCTGACGCTGGTGACCACCGCGGCACTTTTGATCTGGCTCGTGGCATGCCGATCCTGGAAGAGGATGTGGACGATGGCCATCTGCGTGAACGAGGGCTTAGCGGTGGCAGCAACGACCCGCGAAGCACCTCAAGCTCGGGCTGGACGATTAACACGCACTAAGCGTGTGCCTCGTATTGCCGCCAGAGTTGGCGGTAGGAAAGATGTTTCTACTATGTTATAAAGTGCAGTGAGCGAGAAGGAATATGCGATGTCAATCGCAGTTTTGCCCTTAGTGAGCGGTCACTGGAAGCCGTCAAGTACCCTCGCCATCTCGTGCTGTATGTATTTCCCAATATCTGGCCCCGATTTCCGCGACCGACGCACCATTTTACTCTGTTCATACTTACTCCTCTTGCTTATACCGAGATGAAAGACCGCGGCTTTGATTGCCGGCTAGATTCGACGGCAGGGCTAGACATCTCATCTGCAGCCTCTTCAATAGCTCCATACGGCGCCGACACCGTGGATGCGTTGCCGTCACCAACAGTTAACAAGACAGCACGCTCCACTGCAGACGTGCTTGACGGCGCCGAGTATTGCGTCGGGCGTTCTGCCGACGAGTAGGAAGAAGACATGGACTCACGACGGCCGCGGGATTTGGTAGCAGCTTCGACGTTGACCGACAGCAGCGACGAGAGCGACGCCATGCGCGCCGTCTCGGCAGCGAACGACTCAACGTGCCCGACCGAGTGAAAATGTGCCTGGAGGATCACCTTGAGCTCGTCCTGGATGCACAAGATGCGCGCTTCAAGATCGACGTCGTTCGAGTCGATGCCAAACGGACACTCGATCGACATGGCGGCGTTGTCCAGCGCGAAGAGCATCATGCCTGCGATAAACACGTAGACGACGGCGAACCACCCTTCACGGGTGGCGAGCGTGGCTGCAAGCAGCGACAGGTAGCCCACAAGGCACGCGTCGAGGTACTGGGCGACGTTGAAGGGGATGGGGACGTTGGCCAAGTTGAAGACGCGCGTGTACATGGTCGAGAGCTGCGTGACGATGGCGTTGAGCTCCATGGCCTGGTGCACCGTGAGGAAGTTCTTGCGCTGCGCTCGGTGGATGGTCCTGCGCAGCCAAAGCTCGACGATGGCGGCTCTGAGCTTGTTGGGGGACCCGACGACGCTCTTCTCCCTGTTCCACGTGAGCTCTCCGAGCGACAGCACATCGGTGGAGCTGAACTCCTTGGCCTCCTTCTCGGTGAGTAGCTGGCGCAGCTCCATGGGCGAGTCGTTGCCGTGGCAGTCGTGGAAGACGAGCGAGATGTAGATGAGGATGTAGCGCTTGACGTCGCGGATGAGCTGACACTTGGTCTTGACCTGCGCGCGGTCCTCCTTGCGCGAAAAGTGCACGAACGCGCAGGCCGACGACGTGAGCGTGCGCGCCGCGTCGCCGATCGCTCCGACGTCCTCCACGCCCCTGCGCCACTGGTTCGCTGCTGAGAACAGCCGCAGCCCCAGCAGCACCGCGAGAAAGGCCGTGGCCACCGACAGCGCGTCCTCGCGCATGGGCAGCGTCTCGCTCGGCAGGAAGCCCGGCAGCAGCCGCTGCGCCAGCGCCAGCGCCGCCGCGATGCCCGCCACCAGCGCGCTGCGCCACAGCGTCGCAGGCTCCAGGAACGCCGAGCCCGTCGTGTGCGCCAGCACGCGCCACAGGTTGCGGTTGCTGTAGTAGATCATGATATGGCTTATGGGCGTTCTGCCTGGGTGAAGGTGAAGTGGCGAGCCAAGCTTTGAAGTCAAGGGGGCGGAAAGTTGCGTGCGGAAACAATTATTGTTTCTCGACGATTTGGTTTCCCTTCGACCCGCACTTTCTCATTCTGGAACGGGTTGAAGGAGGAAGAGATGCCACAGTGCCTGCACTGCCGGCGCGCGCTGGAGCTGGACGCGGGCCCGGCGCCAGGTACACAGGCCCGCCTTGGGCTTGTGGAGGTCGTTAAGTTACATAACTGACCGGTTGTTGGCATCGCTTCGCCTGCCAGGGCCGGCGCTGGGCGAGTCCTACGTGCTGCTGCCGACCGCCAGCGCCTCCAGCAGCATGCTGTTCATGCAGAAGCTCGCGAGCTCGTCCGGGTTCGCGGCTGGGGATCAGTCGGCCGAGTTCGGCGAGATCGGCGAGGATTTGTACGCGAGCGTCAAGCACAACCTGTCGCTGCGCCAGCAGCAGGAGCAGCAGCTCCGCCAACAGCAGCAGAGACGGAAGGCGAACAAGAGAGCACAGCGCAGCCCCATACAGCCGGGCGTGCCCACCAGTATGGAGGACAGCGAAACGACACTCGCGAACCTCAACAGACAGGTGCAGCTGGTCACGGCCCACCACGCACACTGGTGCGATTGTCGGACCAACTTACAAGCCACGAAGTTCAAGCCGAGTGTACTAATTGCGCGGTGTGTGGGACGGACAGCGCTGGGGCACCGATCACGACGCCGGTCTGCAAAGAGTGCGAGGACACCATGCTGACACTCATCGACGGGTAGAGGTTGCTGTCGTGGTATCTTTTTGCTCTCCAATTAATCGTTTGGTTCACTCCCAGCCAGGCAGAGCTGGCAAGGCACGAGAAGCGCACCTTCGCGGGGCACTTGCACACAGCCGGATCCAGCACACGGAGCGAAGAGGGAGTGGACCAAATTCTCGACAAAGTCCACTTTGTAAGGGCTCCACCTGCAGCTTTACTTCTCTCGATGCTTATGCTGACGGTACCAACTTGCCTTCCTAAACAGTACGACCAGGAGCTAAAAGAGCTGGAGGAGAACCTGTCAATGATGGAGAAGGAGCGCCAAGGTATCGCGCATCAAATGGAAGAGCTCGAGTTGGATAGAGTGGCTCTCCAACAAGACGAACTCAGCTTGTGGTCGGAGCTCAATGAGCTCCAGCTAGAGCAGGCAGCGTTCCACGAGATCCGTGATATGGCGATCGCTACGATTGACACAGCCGAGACCAAGGTCGCGAGCGCCAAGTATCTGAATATCCTGAATGATATCTTCACCATTGGGCACAATGGACCATTCGGCACGATCAACCAATTCCGGCTCGGCCAAACGGTCCCGCCATCGATTGAATGGAACGAGATCAATGCCGCCCTCGGGGAATGTGCTCTTCTGCTTCAGACGCTGGCAGGTATCCTAGGCTTCGAGTTCTCCGAGTGAGTTTGAATTGCCATGTCCCACTTTTTCACTTGTGGCTGACTCGCCTCTGTGATGTTAGCTTCAAGATCGTGCCACTGGGGAGCTTCTCCAAGGTGATTCGAACAACTGATCTTCGAATGGAGTACAGATTGCACGGATCCGACCATGACAACTTTGCGGAATCGCACTTCAACCTGGGTCTCGGTGCATGGGTTATCTGTCTCGGCCAACTCATTTCCTACGTCGAAGCGCGCGATCGCTCAATGCGCCTCCCGTACAAAGTCTCGAAGCACTCCGTCGGAGGGTACTCGGTGCTGTTCCTTCGCAGCAAGCACAACGAGTGGACCAAGGCGTTGAAGTACGCGCTGACCAACTTGAAGTGGGTGCTCACCTGGGTGTCGTCTCGAGGGTATGCAGTTGGGACTCCGCGACAACTCCGCACTAAATGAGCGCCGCCAGCGATGGAATACATATATGATGGGGATCTATTGATGTAACGTGTACAGGTAAAGAAGACGGCAAAAGCGATCATGCTTTTCACGACGGCGCGAACGAATCGAACTACTGTTGTGGTACATGCTTGTCCACACAAAACTCGACCTAAACGACCTCGTCGCTGACAGCATCGCAGGTTGGCTTGGGAATAAGGAACACACGCCGAGGCGGTCGAGTGGTAATAATCATCTGGATATGGCACAGTCTGGTTCATAGTGCGCCTTCGGCGGCGGCGTCCTTGTCAAGCTCCCGCTAAGCTCATCAGCGTCGGCTCGAGTTCGTCGTCTAAATAGGAGACGCGTCTAGGCGTCTCAGTCCATCAGATCCTCAATCTTCACGCTCGAGCGGCGCTTTGACGGAGAAAGCGAAGCGCGCTTCTCAGCCGACGATAGTGTGCCTGCCTTGTCGCTGTTGGTGTTGCTGATACTCGTGAACGGCCGCTTCTTGTCGATCTTGAGCTTCACGTTGAGCTTCATGTCGGATGGATTCGTGACTCTCGAGGGCTGACTGTCGTCGTCCGGGTCAACGTTGTCGTGAGCTCCGACGAAGAAGTGCAGCAGCAGGTTGGCGTCGTCTTGCAGCGTTGCGGGGCGACCACCAGATCCACGACCGCGCATGCCAAGTCCCATTCCAGGCGCGCCGGGCTGTCCAGCCGCGAGCAGCGAGTCGAGGAAGTTCCTCTCGAGCACGGAGAGCTCCTCCTTGGCGTGCAGGATGGCCATGCGGTTCTCGGGCGTGTTCTCGAGTGCGCGGAAGATCTGCTTGCCGATCGAGCTGTTGCCCTTGAGCTTCTTGGTCACGCGCATGGCCTCGCAGTTGAGGCGCTTGGCGAGGAACCAGCGCAGCGACGTGCCGTCGTCAATGTCGAGCAGCCCGCGCTTGAAGTAATGGATGATCGTGTTGGTGTACGCCTCTTCCTCGGGCGTCCACTTCCCGCTGCGCAGGCCCGGCGGGCACTTGGACTTTGTCGACCGTTTCTCCTTGCGAGAGTTGCTGGCATTCTGCTTGGTCAACGTCATGGTCGGCAGTGGCAGTGATACTGGCAATGGAGCAGCATTCACGCCATCTCCTCGCATCGCGATGGCCCGAGGCTTGTCCAGCGAAACTTGGACCGGCGGCAGCGCCGGCTTCTGCTGGTCGTGGGCAAAGTTTTCCTGGTCACTGCCGGAAAAGCGCGGGAGCGAGAACGAGTCGGGCGAGGCCGCGCCGCTGGGCGACGAGCCCGAGGCGTCCGCGGCTCGGTCACTGGCGTTCATCATGGAGAGCATGGAGCTGGAAGTTTGAAGGCGGTCGGCTATTTTTCCCACTCTACCAGCGAGCTTGAGCTTCGCTTCGCCTCGAGTTTGAAGTTGGTGGCTCCTAGAGATTCCGCACTGGCCTGGAAGCTTCAAGTAGAGCGCTCGACGTCCTGCCAGGCCGAGGCCGAGAGAGCGTCAGCGCCATTCAACCGCGCCCATGCAGAAAAAGAGCAGGCGCTACATGTTTTTTCAGCGCTCTCTCTCTCTCTCCATCACCTGCCTGCCATTGGCGGCCAGGGGGGAAGGGGGAAGAGGAGGCGAAGGAGAAGACTTACCGGCTGTGACACCTGCTGCTGCTTTGCTAGATAGTATGCTATCTATCGACTGGGAGCTCGCTAAAATACCACCACAACCCGCCACGCATTAGTTGATACATTAACAACAGCAGAAAGCAGAGAGAAATCAGCGGCTTGAACACCTTGGGAAAGCGCTTCAACGTCGGGCTTCAAGTTGCGCAATACGCCTGCGGGCTTCCAGAGCGCTGGCTGGCGGTGGAGGCCGGCTTCGGGGAGCTCTTCTTATCCACCAGGTTTCTTCCGGTTCTGGCCCGGGGACTTTCGAAAAGGGGGATTTGGCCAATCAGAGCGCTCGAAATCGGGTTTTGGCCTATCATATGAAGTTGAAGATGTAGTTTTGGCCAATGAAATCGCATAGAAGACAACTTCAACTTGGCGGAAGGCGGCGCCTCGAGAAAAGAAAAGCGCGGCAACCCGAAGCGAGAAATCAGCCGATTTTGAGTGGGAGACTCGCCTTTTGGGTATGAAGCGCGGCTCCGGACTTCTCGTGCTGCACTGCTGGCTGTGTTGATATCCTGGAACTCGGACGGGGCTGCATGTACTATCGGCGATCGGAAAGCCTTGCCCCGCGACCGAAGCCTAGCGATTCATTGTAGTCACAACGCGACGACAGCCCGCAGCTGGCTAATTCTTTTGGACGCAGGTGTCACAAATCAGACATCACAACGGGCTAAAATCCTCCAAATTACCTAAACGTGTCGCATTTTGCAGCAATTCCCTGGGGCTGGGATAGCATGCTGGTTGCTATCGATCTATCTATCACTGCACCAGTCGCAGTGGCATAGACTCCTTCCTTGTGCTCATCGCATCGGCACAACATGGAGAAACGAACTGCCATGCGGGCGAGGACTCATCCGCTCGTGCCGATCCGGACTTCTCGCCTTCGCCAACTCGTTCGTTGTTGCCCGCTTCACTTTCGACGAGACGACCACTGGAGCCGCACGGCGACTTCAACTGCGTCGCATCTGATACCGCGACGCTGCTATTGTGCCGAAGGCTGGTGTCACAGTCTACACGCATTGCATTGCGGTCGCTCGCTTGATGCTGTCGCAGAGCTGAAGAAAGAGCAAAGCTCAAGTCGAGCCAGTGCCGCATTGGATCGCGTCTCTGGGGGAATGGCGGAACGCAGCAAGCTCTCGATCCAGTTTGGCGTGCGCGTCTAAATCAGCCGCGCAGGGTGTTTGCGTGCCAGTGAGTGATTTCTGGGCAATCCGTCGGATGTCCGTCATTACGCTTGGACGCTTTCGCGCGAATGCAAATGCCGCATTTGCAGAGTTCGCAGGGTGGCAAACTTGCCAATTGCCGTCAAACTTCACGATCGCACAAACCTCAGCGAGCAGCCCATTTGACAACTAAACATCAGCTAACGCCTCCAAACCGATCGTGGAGAGTCGTGCAAGGCCAACGGTTCGGGCTTCTCGAGAGCGAGCGGCTGGCGCTCGATTCCACG
>JAASGX010000478.1:0-20647 GCA_023334415.1 Phytopythium chamaehyphon | reverse complement strand
GAAGCAATCAGTACAAGCTCCCTCACGTCGGCAAGGACAAGTTGCAGCGCAGTGGCTTGCTTCCCGACAACTTCGCGTGCTGCCCAACAGCTTACTACTCGGCCCTTGCGTACCAATTTTTGTCTGAAATGGAAAAGCAGCACTAAAACCTTACATTTTGAGGTTATATTGTTATTTTTGCTTCCTAAAATTGAGGTTCGAGGTTTTTTCGTTTTGAAACTACTTGAAACTTTTATTGCGGATTACTCCGCCATTTTCTGAATGGATTGGGATGGCATCGAAAAAAGCGATATTAGCTGAAAACAGCCTAAAACGGCGGCTAATTTGTTCCATATTACGAGGCTGTTTTTTTATGGCGTGTTGCCTCAGAAATAGTCGCAGTGGGATTACCATACGTCATGTAGCTAACCGCATCATTATCAAAATGAGACCGCGTGAAGCGAGATAACCTGTAGCAAGCTAAGTACGATTTTGAGTTGCCTGAAAGAGGAGATCGCTCGCTCCAAGATGGTGTGCTCAGCTATTCTCCCTCCGGTCCAAAACACTGGTCCGATTGCACAAAAAATCTAAATATTGCGACCTCCTTTGATTGATTGCTGAATCTTTTCACTGTTCACGGGAGGGATAGTGTGCCGATCCACGTAATTGAGGCCTGATACGTTTACACATTCACTACTTCCAATGCCTGTAGCAAAGTGTAAAAAGATGTCATTTCGACTTGATTTTTGTAAGGCGAAGAGATGAGAAAAACGCGTCCATTTCTTGAAAAAAATGAACTGAAAAGTCTAGTAAAACTAAGATGTCTATTAGCGTACGATTTTTATAAATAGTTTGGACCAATTTCGTACATGCTTGTAACAAATATTGATTATGCAATACCTTGTTGAAGAATATGCCGCGGCCGCGAAGCGGGTTCACGAGGCTGCTGCTGCTGCTGCTGCTGCCGCTCTCGCTGCTCTCGCTGCTGCTCCAGGTCGCGCACTCGCCAACTCGCCGCGCCTCGCTCGCCCCGCCCCTCGCCATGCCGCCGGCTGATCGCTCGCTCTCCACCCGCCGCGCGGCCGCCGCCGCCGCCGCCGTGGTCGGCGGTTTCGTGGCGGACGCCGCCAGCATGGGGCTCCACTGGATCTACGACGGCGCACAGCTGGCGGCGCTGGTGGCCGCTCAGCCGACCGCGCCCGAGTTTCACGAGCCGCCGGCCTGCCCGTTCTACGCGTACGCGAGCGGCGCGCAGTCTCCGTACGGGGACGAGGTGCTGCCGCTGCTGCGCTGCGTGGCTGAGCGCGGGGCCTTCGACGCCGAGGCCTTCGGCGACGCGTCCTACCTCGCGGCCAAGGCGTACACGGGTCGGCTGAACCACGTCTTCAAGGAGCTCGTAGCCAAGGGCGACGCCGGCCTGCGTGTGCCCGCGCTCGCCAGCGAGAGCGCCGACCTGCACGGCGCCATCAAGGCGCCCGTGCTGGTCGCGCGCTACCGCGACGCACCGCTGCCCGAGCTGCTGGCCACCGTGCGCGCCGCCACGCGCGTACACCAGATCGGCCGCGAGGCCGAGGACGCCGCCGTGGCCGTGGCGCTGCTGCTGCGCCGCGTGCTCGACGGCGCCGACGTGGACGCCGCGGTGCGCGCGCTCGCCGCCGACGAGGACGCGCACCTGGGCGATCCCACGCGCGCGGCCGTGCGCCAGGTGGTGGAGGCCGTGGACGCGCGGCGCTTCCCGGACGCCGCGGCGGCCGTCGGCGCCTTCGGCAAGGCCTGCGGGCTGCCCGGCTCGCTGCAAGGGGCGCTCTACGCGCTGCTCGCGACCGGCGGCGGCTTCCAGGAGGCCGTGCGCGCCAACATGCTCGCGGGCGGCGACAACTGCAGCCGCGCCATCGTCGTGGGCGCCGTCGCGGCCGCGGCCGCCGCCAGCCAGGGCCAAGCCGAAGCCGACGCCGCCATCCCCGAGGACTGGCGGGCCAAGACCCAGCACTTCCAAGAGATCAAGGCCCTCGCCGACCAGCTCATCCAGTAGTTCACACAGCGAGGAGGTGGACGTAATTTCCCAGCCGTAACGCGGCTGTATACGTAATTTCTCCTCTCCTATCCGCCTCCACCTCGCCATCCAAAAGCCCCTGCACGATGGCGGCCAGGAGGAGCGCGGCCGGCCGCAACGGCGGCGTGGTGCTCGGCGCCGTGGCCGTGGCAGCCGCCTTCTTCTCCATCCCGTTCGCGGCCCACTACGCCAAGGTGCGCGCCCGCCTCATGGCGACGGCTCGCTAGAGAAACGCTCACCAGCTCTGCGTTTGTGTCTCCATCTCCGCCGATAATGCTCGCAGCGCGACAACCTGCACACGACGGCCAAGGCGCTCAACGCCACGCAGGTGCGGCGCGGCGCCTACCTCAACACGGGCTCCAGGGACGCAGGCGCCGACCCGGACTGGGACGCCGACTCGCACACGTACCGCGGGCGCGAGCGGCGCCGCCAGCAGCAGCTGCGCCAGCGCGAGCAGGCCGACAAGGCCGAGTGAGTAGCGAGCGAACACCGCGTCTATTACATGCAACAGCCGCGCACTATCAATACCGACGGCGCCACTACAGGTTGGCGTACTTTTTGCTCTTCTTGCTCTTCTTGGCGCCCTTGGCCTCGGCCTCGGCCTCGGCCTCGCGCTTGTGCTTCTTCTTGCCCTTAGCGTCCTCGGCGCCCTGGCCCGCCTCCTTCTTGCTCTTCTTGCTGCTCTTGACCTGCACCACGCCGCCGCCCGCGCCGGACGCGAGCGCGGCGTCCCACTCGGCTTCGTCGCCCTTGACCGCGTACTTCATCAGGTCCAGCTGGTCCAGCACGGCTGCGGCCACGGCCGCGCGGCGCTTGCCGTCCTTGTCGGCGTCCGCGCGCATCTCCTCGGCCAGCGAGCTCTCTGTCGGCGCCATGGCCGCACCGGCCGCCGCCACGCGCGCGATCTTGCCATCCTGCTCATGCTGCTCGTCCTCCAGCTGCTTGGCCAGCACGCCGTCGATCTGCGAGAGGAACTTGCGGATTGCCTTGTTGAACAGCGCCAGGAGCTGGTTCGACGGCACGCCCAGCTCCTTCTGGATCACGTCTACTGACTGGTGCTGCAGACCGATGCTCACGAGGATCGCGCGCTGCAGGTACGACAGCGTCATTTGCGGTAGGCGCTGCAGGAAGTACAACCGCGCGAGCGTCGGCACCAAGTCCACGATCATGTGGTAGTCCACCAGATTCTTGGCATATGACTTGAGGCGCTTCACGTCGTACGGCGTCAGCACCATGCCGAGCTCCTGCGCGCTGATCTGGCCCGTCGCGCTGCGCTGCAGCTGCTGCGGCTGTGCCGACTCGTCTTCGCCTTCACCGGCATCCTTCTCGCCCTTGTCCTCGCTCGTCAGTAAGCTCAGCGACAGAGCTCCCGGGAAGACCGAGAACTCGTACGACAGCAGCGACACGAACCGCCGACGAGCGTCGGCGACAAACTCGTCGAGCCAGCCGTTGGCAGGCGCCTCCGGCAGATCGTCGCAGCGCAGTGCACGCAACATGATGGCTGTGTGCTCGCCCGTCAGCTCATTAGCCGTCTGGCGAATGTACACGGAGCGAAGCTGGGCACGCGACCAAAAGTTGTGCAGCGGCAGTGTGAGCCCGAACGACGTGCCGAACCAGTGCAGGCGCTCACAAGGGCGCTCCTCGACGGGGAGCAGCAACGGCGGCAGCGTCTTGCGAGGCTTGATCTTCTCCACCAGGAGCTTCTTGTCTTCGTCCTCGTCAACGGCCTTCTCCTCGTCTTCGTCCTTCTCGGCGGCGGCCTTGTCGTCGCTAGTCGCCACATCCGACGTAATATCGCCCTGGTAATAGCGAGAGAGCAGCTCGATCGCACGCGAGCCGTAGCCCATGCCAGTTACATCCGGGTGCGACGCGATACGCACCACTCGGGCGCCAGACAGCGACGCGAACTCGGTGTCCTGGAACTGCTGCGCCACCGTCCACGGGATGAGGTCTCCTGACGCGCGCTGGCCGCGAGCGAGCTGCGAGCGCACCGACTCCTTGGAGATCTCGCCCTCCAGCGCGACTTGAACGACGCACAGCACGTCGGGGAGCTGGCCGGCGTTGCCTTGCTCCTCGGCACCGGGGCCCAGAAGCACAAACACGTGGTGCGCAGGAGCGTCCGAGAGGAGCTGCAGGTCGTTCGGCTGGTTCTTGTAGTGCGAGGACACATACAGCGACATGATGCGCTGCAGAAAGCTCTCTGAGAGCTTGTGGTACGAGAAGAGCGAGTCGCGGTTGACGTAGTACAGCTCGCAGTCGCGCGGGTGCGGCGTGCCCGCGACCAGCCGGTGCGACGCGTTCGTGGCGTCGAGACACAGCAGGTCGTTGAGCCACTTCTCGACCGGGTCGCTCTGCGCGTACCGGATCGGGATCTCGAGCGTCACCTCCCGCAGCACGCGCGCGTTCGAGCTGGTGGCCGCCAGGTTGCCAGTCGCCGCCGCGTGGGCCGCGCTGCTGGCCGCCTGCCAGCGCTCCTCGTGCAGCTTGCGCTCGCCCTTGCGCTTCTTGCTGTCGCCCTGCACGCCGGACGCGGCGCTCGCAGCGGCGTGCGCGACGGCAGCGCCTCCGCTGCCCTGCTGCTCGCGGAGCTTCTGGATAAGCTTGAGCGAGAGCGAGCGGCCCGTGCCCTCGTAGCCATTGACGGTCGACGACATGAAGACGAGGTAGGGGCCGAGCAGCTTCTTGACGACCGGCAGCGGGATGGCCGCCGCCTCGTCGATGGCTACCAGCTCGGCCTGCGCGAGTTTCTCGTGCTGCGTGGGCGGGATGTACTGGATCGTCTGGCGGTGCTCGCGGAAGATGTTGACGCGCACGATGGCGCCGTGGTAGTCCGGGTTGGTGCTCTGCACGACCTCGTAGTCGAGGTGCTCTTTGTATTTGAGCGCGTCAAAGCCCTTGAAGATGAAGTCGAACACGGTCTGCAGGTTCTCGGGCGTGGGCGCCGTCACGAAGATGTTGCTGTAGCCGTAGGCGACCGAGGCGGCGAGCGCCATGCCGAGCGCGGCCGACTTGCCGCGGCCGCGCGCGGCCGTGAGCGCGACGGTCGAGCGCAGCGTCTTCTCGGCGATGGCCTCGACGAAGGTGAGGATGGCCTTGGCCTGGTCGAGCGTGCGCGCCTGCTCGACGAGCGCGCCGACCGGCTGCGTCTCGCGTAGCGACTGCTGCAGCTCGCGCAGCTCGAGCTGGTCGGGCGAGTTGGCGCTCTCGGTGCCGGGCGGCAGCGGCACAAGCTTGCGCGCGTGCTTGGAGATGGGCAGCACGTTGAGCTCGTCGTCGAGTACGAGGCAGCGCGAGCACGAGGCGAGCGAGAGGATAAAGCGCTCGTTGAAGCGTGCGACGACGTCCTGGTGCGACTCGGTGCGGAACCGCGAGTGCACGTCCATGCTCATGGTGTAGAGCTGGCGCAGGCTCGACATGGTGCGCAGCAGCAGCACGACGACGCCGCCGCCCTCGACTGTCTCGATGGTGCGCGCGAGGATGTTGGGCGTCACGGCCTCGAAGTCCTGCAGCACGCACATGCCGTAGGTGCTGCCGAGCACCTTGTGCGTGTCCTTGTAGTAGCACCAGCGGATGTCGGTGGACGAGATGAAGAGCTCGAACGGGTCCTCCTTGATGGCGTCGTAGAGCCCGCGCTGCTGCTGCTTCTTAATCTGGCGCATGCGCTTCTGGCGGTGCGTTGAGAAGCCCAGCTCCTTCTTGTAGCACCAGAGCACCTTTGGGCGCGCCTTGACCGCCGCCTTGGACAGCATGTAGTGCAGGTTGGCCACCTGGTCCTTGCCGTGGTCGCCCACGAGCACCACGAATGACCGGAAGTTCTCGGCCAGGCAGTTCTCCAGCAGCACGCGCACGCGCGCGTCCACCTTCTTCTTCACCATGTCGGCCGCCTGCTAATGCTGCTGCTGCTAATGCTGCGACGCCTGGAGCTCCAGATCGGCAATGCGGGCATCAACGGTTGGAGCGGCGGCGTAAACCTCCCGCTACAGATATCCCTCTCAAGCAGATGCAATTCCAAACCCTCTCACTATGGGATACCTCCCCTCCAAATGAATAACCGATATTTGGTGTTCCTAACTCCCGTGCGAGTCGCGCCGGGGCAGCGGGCGCAGCAGGCGGCGCTGGAAATCGGCGCGCGAGATGCGCAGGCAGCGCGCGGGCGCCTCGTGCGTGGAGCGCGCCGACACGTCGGCGACGTAGAGCCCCTCCTGCGTGACGAGCGCGTCGGCGGCCAGCGCGGTCCAGGGCCCGGCGGCGTGGGCTGCGAGCAGAGAGAGAGAGAGAGAGAGAGAGAGAGCGACAGGCGGTTGGCTCCTGCAGCTCCGGCATGTAAAGCCACGATAACGCACCGTGGCCGTCGGCGTCCGTGACCAGCAGGCGGCCATCCAGCACGACGAGGCAGTGCGCGGCCGCACTGCCGCGCTCCAGCAGCCGCTCGGGCGCGCGCGAGGGCTCCAGCCGCAGCGTCGGGCACGAGCGCAGGAACGCGGCCAGCTGGGCGGCGCTGGGCGGCGGCCCGCGGCTTGTGGGCGCGCAGAACGCCGCGCTCGTCTCTTGAAGGTGCTGCGCGAGCGCCTCCATCTGCAGACAGCGCCGGTGAGGCGTACAGCTAGTGGCCAATGCAGACGTCAGCCGCCACAGAGCCACCCACGTCCGAGCAGTCGGCCTCCGGCAGGCGCATGGCCGCCAGCCCCAGCCGCCCAGAGTTCGCGTACAGGCTGAAGGCGCGGCGGCGGCGCGGCGCCAGCGACTGGTCGGCCAGCGCGCCCGCGTCGCGCTCGTCCAGGATCTCGTCCTGCAGGATCTCCTCCAGCACGTCTTCGAACGTCACGATGCCCAGCAGTCGGGGCTCGGCTCGTGCTGTCGCCTGCGCGTTGGTCGGCTCCGCCGCGCTGATTTCCTCGACAGGCGCCTCGATCTGTCGCACAAGCAGCACGCGTCAGCAGGGGCCACGCCTCCACACTGAGCAGGCAAACAGCAAGCGTGCCGGTGGGGCGAACTCGCGGACCAACGCTAGGTGGGTGCTCTCAGTGCGGAACATCTGCAGCAGGCTGTCGAGCTTGCTGTCCGGCCTGACAGTATTCAAGCTCCGCCCGAACACGTGCACGAAGCTCGAGAGCGGGACGTTGTCCTGCGGCGGCACCGGCGAGTTAGTCCGGAGGGAGCGAGACCGCCAGCCTAGCCGCGTGTCAAGCCACCCCACCTTGGGGTCGACGAAGATGAGGTCCTTGACGTGGATCATGGCGACCACGTCCTTGGTGGCGGGGTCTGTGATGAGCACGCGCGAAAATCCGCTCTCGATGATCTCGTGGATCATCTTCTGGTCCAGCAGCCCGGAGCTGGGCACAGTGAACAGCTCCTCCGCGGGCGTCATGATGCACTTGGCCGACTTGCTGCGGTAGGTCATGGCCCCGCGCAGGATCTCGCTCTCCTCCTCGTCGATCATCTGCTGCTTGTGGTGGATTCCGATCATCTCGGCGAGCTGCGTGCACCCGTGAGCCTCAGTCGATCGGCGGAGGGCACGAGAAAGAGAGCTCGAGAGAGAGAGCGCGAACCGACCTGGCTTTTCGTGAAGACCGTCCCCATGTCCTCGCCGAGGTACCTGTCGAGCACCATGCTCACGGGCTTGGCGAAGACGTAGAAGAGCGCGAGCAGCAGCCGCACGCACGGCACGGCCCTACTGCCGATGACTGCGCGAGCAGAAGGAGAGCGTCAGCACGGCCGCGGGCGCATCGCAGGTCGGGGCCGCGTGGCGCACCGATGGCGTGCTTGGTGCAGAGCGCCTGGGGGATGATCTCGCCGAAGAGCACGATGAGCGTGGTCGAGACGAGGAAGCCGACGGTGCCTGAGGGTGCGAGCAGGGGGCGGTGAGTCGGTGAGTCAGGGGCAGCAGGAGCAGGCGGGCCCACCCACCGCTCGTGAGGTCGGCCATGAGGATGGACGTGAGCGCGTTGACGGCCACGTTGCCCATGAGCAGCGTCGTGAGCAGCAGGTTGCCCTGCCGGCGGATGGGGATGATGCGGCGCGCGGCCGCGCTGATGCGGCGCTCGCGCGCGCTCGCGAGCTCGTCCTGGCCCGCGGCCACGACGATCTCGAGCCCGATGAGGTCGAGCGACATGAGCCCGAGGCCGAGCCCCGCGAAGAGCCCCGAGAGCGCCAGCAGCGCCGCCACCGCCAGCACCTGCAGCGCCAGCGCCGAGCCCCCGGCCGCGTCGGCGCCCGAGTCCGAGTCGGAGTCGGCGCCGAGGCCGGAGCCAAAGCCCTCGGGCGAGCGCAGCAGCCGCGCCAGGGGCCCCGGCGCGCCCTCGCGGCCCTGCGCCAGCGCCAGCAGCGCCACCTGCGACGCCACGGACGCGTGCCGCAGCGCGCTCATGGGGGCGTCGAGAGCTTCTTCTGTTCGTGCCGCGCCGAAACTTCCGCGGGTGTGCCACACCAGGCGCCGGATCCTGAGCAGCCGCCATGAGGCCGAGGCTGCTCTGGCTGCTCGCGCTCTGCGGGCCCCGGACGCGGGCCGCCTGCGCGCCCGAGCTCGCGCTGGAGGCCCCGACGCGGCCCGTGGCGGTGCTGCGGGGCGGCTTCGCCAGCCTGCGGGGCGTGCGCGTCGCGAGCGCGCGGGGGGACGAGCTGGGCTGGGGGCCGCTCGCGGGCGACCGGGGCGAGGCGCTCGTGGCCGTCGACGTCCGCGCGGACGCCGGGGGCCTCGAGCTGGCGCCAGGCTACCGAGACGTCCCCGGCGAGGGCTCCTACGGCGGCCCCACGCCCCACATGCACCTCCAGGGGCTTCGCAGCACCGTCAACATCGCCCTCCACGGACTGAGGTATCGCTCAGACGCCGACGGCGCGCTAGAAGAAACCGCAGTCCACATTGCCGCTCGCATCATCGACGACGGCGGCGATGGCGAGTGCGGAACCGCATCTGGCATACCAAGTATGACCGCAACTGTCAGCGTGCAAGTGCGAGAGAAGCCGTTCGACCCCGTCGTGACGCTCAACGGCCGCCCGATGGGCATGGGAAACATGTTGAAGGCCATGCAGGGTAACAAACCCGTTGCGCTCGGGAATGTGTCCGTCGAGGCAGGCGATCAGCAGTCCAAACCAGTGTCCGTAGAGGTGTTTGCCACCGCCGGCCACGTGCATTCTAGACCCGAAAGTGATGCCGATGCAGCCCAGCCAGAGAGCGGTATTCGGGACTCTGTTCGCTTCAACGGAACAGTGAGCGAGATCAACGCGATGATCGCTCAGTGTTTTTACCGACCTCCCACTGAGCATCACGAATGGGACCGGATCTTCATGATCCTTCGTCACGACGCACTCTCCATCGGAGCAAGCAATCTTAAGTGGCGAAAGGAGGTCACCAGAGTGATTCCAGTCCGGTTAGTACGCCCACCACCCCATCCGAAGATCTATTGGGTCAGATCAGGGACGCCCAAACTCTCTCAAACACTGGGTGTGACAGACCTCGGTTCCTTTCTTCGGTTACCAGAGCTTTACATTAAAGGTGGCCACCTTGATCCGAGCTGGGATGGCCCAGTTTCTTCTTATCAATTGTTTATACTCGCGGAGGAAGGAGCTGTGGCTTTGAATTCTAGTAAATCGGATGCTCCTAACGAACACAAGCTCATTTTGAACGGATCTATCGGCGAATTAGAGAAAGCTGTTCAGCAAGTTCGTTATCGACCACCTTCGAGAAACTATCTTCTACGAGCACCGTTACCATCTTTGCCGATTGACCGTATCGTGGTTTCTCTGGTTGGTACTGGCCTGGAGAGCACCAAGAACACTAATGAGACTATTCAGCTCACCTGGGAGCGAGACCATACATGGTGGACTGCTATTTTCTCGCTGATTGATCGCTCAATCGTAGTCAATGAAGATGAGTCTGGATGCGTCGGTGATCTTTTGAACGCAACTGAGATTCTTAAGTTTGATGGCAACTTGTCACTATCCCTACTAGCCCGACACGGTCGGGTCTGGCACATGAATGATAGCAGCTCTAACACAAATCGCCTTCAGTACGTCTCGTTGAAAGCGACCAGTCTTGTTTCGCTCAGCTCACAACTATGGTATTCTCCGCCACCCAATTTCCACGGGTTTGATGAACTGACGCTTAAGCTAAACGAGCTCGATGTAGCAGTAGCTGTGCGCATACTTCCAGTCAATGACCCACCTTTCGTACGTCTCCTTTCGAGTTCGGCATCCCGCGATTGGTACAAGCATCCGATAATCTTTTTGCCACCTCTCAGCATAGAAGACCCTGATGCCAAAGGTCTGCTTACTGTTCGACTGACTTCGACAAATGCATCACTGAACACCGCTGACCCAGTAGAGTTTATATCCCATGGAGTTGCCGTGGCCCACAATTCTGGTGTCATAGATCTGACAGCACCACTGGATAGGCTTCAGCGAGTGTTTACTTCCGAGCTCATCAGAGTTGCGCCTGAGCCGTGTGATCCACTCCGGGCTCTTTCATGCCGAGGGATGATAAATATTTGCATTCGCGACATTGAAGGTGCAACCAATTACTTAACGCTGGACATCCCTTCCCACCCAATGTATTTCACTCTCAATAGGGGTCAGGAACTCCAACACGATCAGATCCAAGTTAGCGCTGGCGGGTCAACACCACTTATTGACTTGTTTTCGTTTGTTGAGAGAGAGGTTTCGAACCTAGAGCTGAAACTGGACCTGGCGCTATCAACTGGGACTCTCCGCTACGAGGACTCTGAGTGCTCTGAGTGGTTCAGACTGTCCAGCCCCGATGGTTTCAAGGCGAGATACATAGTGATAGCTCCCCATCTGAAGTGTTTGGACGCTGCGTTGGCCTCAACATTGTTTCTCGCTGACACAGACACCAGTGACTTCGTACGACTTGAAATGACACTCTTTGCGAATGAAACGCATTCTGTTCTGCACGATGCGATCACGTTCACTATTCTACACGTGACCAAGCCAAAGTTAATTGACAAAGTCAGTGTCAGTGCAATAACTGCTTCAAAAGTGGCGCGTGTCGGAGACGTTCTCAGCCTCACTTCACTGTTTGAAGTCCAGAGCAACATGAGCTCAGATGACAGCGATGCCGGTCCACTGGAGCTCCTGGATTTGTCAGTTTCATGTAAAAGCTGTAGTTGGTCCTATGATCGGCTGGTGCCTCGAGTCTCATATGTGTTGGCGCAACTTCCAAGTTCAAATCTAACCTTGATGACTCCCCTATCAGCTGTGAAGGCGTTGATTGCCTCACTCAAGTTTACACTCGATATTGTTCCAGACACCACCGCTAATCTGGCAACAGTGGTTGTCACTGTCCGTGAGCATGATAGTGATGACATGTCCAGTCCAAGTGTTGTCTCAATAATTGTGGATGAAGACCCGTTACAGTGGGAAGTAAAGCAACCCCATCTCTTTGTCAATAGGAAGGGTCGAGAGCAACTGCTGCAAGACACTCAATTGACCGGGAAGACTTCAGATCCTTCAACTCCGGTGCATCTTTCCATCAAATGTATGAATAGCAGTGTAATTCTGGGTATCCCGAACGAGACCGGTGCTGAGCGATTAGAACTTTGCCATTCAGACAATGCAGCAATCGAGTTAGTATCGTCTCGCGATGACATCAACCGTGTGTTGAACTCAATTTCAGTTGGACTGCCAGCTAGAAGTAGTTCTGACTTTACTGCCATTGAGCTATCGGCTACAATGCCACTGGAGGCAATTGATCTAGACTACAAGACTCTTGTACGGATTCGGTGGGTGGGCTTGAAGCCCCCCACCGTCATCTGCAGGTACAAAGCCAATTGCAGTGTCCAAGCTGTCGCAGCCAATGCGACCTCCCTCGGATCAATCCTGATTGTCAAGGGCAATGAGAATAATGAGAGATACCACCGACTGCTGACAGCTAGGCTCACTGTGAGAAATGGGACTCTCGTGCTCCCAATGCATGTTTACAGTGTAGAAGTTCCGCCTGGTACCATGTCATCTGAGATTGTGATTTCTGGCGATGCAGACGCATTGACCACTGCACTCGAAGAAACGTTGTACACAAGTTATGCTGACTTCACAGGCGAAGACTACTTACAAATCTTAGTTTCAGACTATGCCGACAGTGAGGAAGTCAACAACGACAGTACCAATGTCGTCATTTCCGTCCTTCCCGCTGAAAATGAGTTTGGCAATAGCCGTCAATGGTACCCTTTGACGCCTGGGTCCCAAGTTGAAGAGTGGCCCGACGACGCTGTGGGAGTAATGGGCGATTGGGAAACAATCTCGAAATTGATGCCACCTGTGTTTCCTGAACTACACATTTTCAACGGAGACACCTTGTCAGATAAACACATTGAGAGTGGTGGTGAAACAGCACGGTATGATGATTCAGAGAGCAAGCCACAACTGGTACTCCCTCTTGTCCACATTGAGGGGACCAACGAAGGTAGGCAAACCTCGATATCATGCATATTATTGACATCTCTAACAGGATCGGTTTGTTGTCAATGTGTACAATAATAGACCCGCTCCCTACCGACAGTTGGGAAGATCCTACGATTACTGTCGACGTCGACGCCTTAACTTCAATCACAGGTGTATCTCTGATAAGCTTTGACGTTATTTCATTGGATGGGAAATCAACGGCCAACATTACGATTACTATGTCTACAATCCACGGTTCGCTTACACTTTCTGCTGCGACGGATGCTGAGATGAATATGGTAGACATAGATTACGCTGCTATATTGAAGACCGGCATCACTCTGTCAGGACCGCTGGATGCGGTCAATAAAACGCTGTCTTACGCGCAGTACAGATGCGGATACGAATGTCCGTTGCGGGATATGATCACGATTACCACATGGAGAATGAATGAGCGGTATCGTCATCAGCACCAACGAATAATTCACGTTACTCTAATCGAGCCCCTCCCTATCCCTCGGGTTATTCTCAACCAGCAAGTTGTGTATATTAGTGAGGAAGATACACTGTTCAAGTTTGACAGCATATCACTCGATGGCACTCCGAGTCAAAAGGCGATGGCCGCATTGACTTCAAACTCGCAAAGCTTGAAAGCAAGCTCAGGTGACGAATCTGAAAATTGGCCAGTTGATGCAGCAGACGCTTGGATTGGGTTCAGCTCACCTGCGGCTCCAAGATACATCCTGCATATCAGCGTTAGTATCGGGTTTATTTTTTGCACAGTCGAGATTGCGGGGTGCAAAAATGAAAACAAAACGCAAAGCAACTCCCAAACACTTGATGGGCCCTTTGACGCTCTGTTGGCAGCATTGACTTTACTGGTTTATCGTCCTCCAACAAACTGGAATAGCGAAGTAAGCTACGGACAGCATGTTGTGGAGTGGAGTTTTCGTGTGAGTGATGGCATTCGAGCCAACGAAACTTACGTGGATATGATCGTAGCTCCTCGCATCGACCCGCCAGTAATCCATATACCGTCTGTCATAGAGGATGCCTGGAGATTTACAAGTGACCACTTCTCACTGCTGCGACTTGAGTGCCTTCCGGTATTAATCTTCGAGGACTTGCCGTTCCAATTTGAAGGCCTATCAGTCCGAGCAACCGACAAGGTGGGCAAAAATGATCTAGCTTTGTTTCGAGTGCATGTAAAAGTCCAGCACGGTACATTGTCAGCAGATGAGGATCTTCGTTGTGTTAATCAGTTCGCAACATCCGATCGGCTCAGTTCATTTACATTCACGGCGGGTCTTGAGTGCGTCAACCGAATTCTTCAAGTGTTGACATTTACAAGTGATCCACACTTTAGCGGTGAAGACGCATTGGAGATTCGCGTTGACAGAGCATCTGGGCAACCAAATGCCTTTGATTCGGTCAATATTCCTCTTGTTGTCGTTGAGGTAAATGATGCACCGTACATTGTGACTTCTTCTCGCAATGTTTATGATTGTGAAGAAGATGTAGGCTGCGAAATCACTGACTTGAGCCTAGTAGACCCTGACATTCTAGAGACAGACCCATTAACTGTCAACATTGAAGTCGCATATGGATCAATTTCATTTCTCTTCCAGGATGACATAATTATTCAATCCGAGCCCTCGAAGCCCAACGGAATGAGCATAACTATGATTGGCTCGTTGGCACAACTTAATCGCGTTATGTCGGGGGTCATCTTTTCTTCAGCCCCGGACTGGAACAGCCTGCAGTCGAATATTGATGGCGCTCGCTTTGACGTCAATGACTACTACGACGCGATCGTCATTATTGTGTCGGACTCGGCGGTGTTCAATGCATCGACTACATCCACTTTTCGTGTTTATGTCGCACCGACACCAGATCTGGTGGTGATCCATCCGCCCAATAACGCGAAGATAAGCACCTTTGATGGCAATAATGTTCTTCGTGGAGACGAAGATTCCGAGTTGTTGATTCGCGACCTCGCTTTCTCCAGTGTTGATGAGACAGACTACTCCAGTCTGCATGTAAGCCTGTCTGTGCAACATGGGCACCTCATCCTCCCTGTGTTGAGTGGAGTTTCGTTTTCCGAGCGTAAAGGGCCAGGAATCGATCATACTGTTCTCTCCATTTTTGGTGCATTTGCGAATGTGAATCGTAGTGCTGGTTTTATTCGGTATCTTCCAGACGCTGACTATGCCGGAGAAGATACCCTTGAAGTTAAAGTCCACGCAGTCGATGAGTACACTAAACAGCCGACCCCAGAAGCTACTATTCAGGTCCCAATAGTTCTTGATGCTGTGAACGATGCACCAGTATGGGTTGTTTCGAATCCATCGATTCCAGCTCAGCTAGACACCCCAACATTGATATCAGGAATCTCACTGAAGGACGTGGACGTTGAACGGATCGATTGTGAAGATATCTCGTGTGAAATGGATGTAACGATTGAGACTAGTCACGGGCTTGTGACCTTGCCAAAACTGAGCCAACCAGCACCGTTTTCCACAATGACCGACGAAACTGCTGATGGATCAATTGTCAGACGCTCCAACTTTCTTGTCATTTCAGGGACCCAATCTGACCTGAATACTGTATTATCCGAGATCATTTTCGACCTTCAAAGCGAAGAATACTACCGCGCTGATAATCCATTAAGGTCCATCGTGTCTGTATCCCTCCAAGTCGATGATCGCGGCAATTTTGGTAAGGGGGGTCCACAAGTTAGCACCACCACACTTTACATCCGCCCAATTGCGTGGACAGCACATGGATTGAGGCTCATTGTCCCTGAAGCAGTCGTCGAAGTTGGAGAAGATCAGGCACACATTTTCAATGGATCCATTCAGATCCAGGATGTAGACGCCCCACATTCACATTTCTCCGTACTTGAATTGTGGGTCAGCTGTAAAAATGGTCACTTCGAGCTTCGCTCAAGTGTCAGAGGAGTTCAACTTTTAGGGAACGAGCCACACAGTATCAAAGTACGTGGGTTCGCCGAAAACCTAAACGAGGCACTTAATGGCAGCATATACACACCAGATCTGAACTGGTTTGGGACAGAAGAAATTGGCGTGTCTGTGGTTGACGCATCTGGGAGCTCTCAACGGAGTGCTGAAGCTGTAGTGTTTTTGTTTGTGGCGCAAGACTGCGATTCACCTCTCTGGCGCGGCTTTGAACCGGATGACGATCCTGTTCGAGTACGAGAAGACGAGTTTCTGATGTTAAGCTCGATATCCCTGTTGACCCCAGACATGGAAAAAGGTATTGAACGTGAAATAGTTGTATCCATCACCGCTCGAAACGGCGGAGTTTTGCTGTCAAGTGTCCAGGGTCTTCTTATCGAGCACGAGATATACTATCATGACCAGATAACTACTGAAGAGATAGCGGTGAAGCACGATAGCCCGCTGGGTGATTCTCGATTATTCTTTTCATTGCTTGGGGTCCGCGGATCCGTCCGCGACATCAATTATGCACTTTCAGGAATGGTGTATAAGCCTCGTCCAAACTTCAACTCGGAAAACCGCGCGCTATGGGATGAAATTAGTTTTAGCATAGACCCTGGGGGTGGAGCTAGCGAAAACACACTGTCAATCCCGATACTTGTACAACCGGCACTTGACCTCCCCGTGCTATTTTCTCGGAATTTTTATCCTATGAGCTCGTCAGTTAACCCTGGCGATTTGATGCTAGACGGCGAAGCAGCAGTGGAAGTATTTGAAGATACTCCTCTGTCACTGGGTGTGCTTCGGATTGAGGCTGCAGATGAACCAAACAATTCTGGAAGTGGCCGGCTCCGAGTCACTGTCTCATGTTGGCAGTGTAGCGTGACATATAGTGGAGCGAACTTGACAAGTGGAGACATCATACTGCAACCAAGTTTGTCAAGTCAAGTAACCAATAATGCTTGGAGCCCGCAGTTTGTTGCCTTAGGCAGTCCAGCAACACTCAATAGCCAGTTACTAGCATCGTTGGTCTTTCAGGCTGCATCTAACTTTGCTGGGCTGGCTGCTGTTCGCGTAGTAATTGAAACTCTTCCCGAAAACCGTGGTAGATATGTATCGTCTGGTGTCAAAGTCGAGCGTGTTGAGAGTGCGGTCGTGTACGGTTTACCAATCCGAGTAATTGAGCTAGACGATGACAGCCCAATGATCCATTTACCAGCTGATATTTTGGTGCAGGTCAGTGAGAACTCATCCGTTCTTTTGCGCGGTGCCCAATCTTTTTATCCAGAAAAAAAAAATCAAGTTGGTCCGCTAACTAGCAGCGGCAAGAACATTGTGAACAGCAACACATTTCATACCGGGCACGAACGCGGTCAATGTATGAGTTCGATGGTCGGGGAAGCCGAGAACTATCCTACCCGATCTCTGTGGTTGTCTTCTGCTCGATCAGATGAAACCGCGCTGTATTCGTTGGATTTGACATGCAAGAAGGGATGGCTTTCTCTAGGGCGTGAATGTGTCGGGGTCGTTTTCACGAGCGAGTACACGACTAATTCCCGAGCTCAGAGAATCACAATGGAGGGAATGATAGTGGATTTGAACTGTGCGGTCCAGGAGGTGACGTACAACAGCGTTCCTGAGCAAGTAGGCTGGGATGAGTTGGTCGTCGGCCTCGAGGAGTTAGCGGCAAGCGGGATCCCGAAAGCTGTTAAAATACCAGCAGTCGAGCGGCTTCCAATCGAAATCATTTCGATCAATAATCCTCCAGTTGTAGCGACTGGTGCTCGCTATTATGCTCCTGTCGGCTTTTGGGTTCCCGTTGGTGGTATCAGTATCTCCGACTCGGATGCTGCCAATAATCTCCTATACCTTCACATGACAGTTCAAAGGGGAGAGCTTCGAATCTCGCAGGAACTGCTGGAAACCAATGAGGTAGTCGTGCTCACATCCGCCCCTGATCGGTTGGGCGTTGATTCTCGCGTTGAAACTGAGCAACTGGGATCAAGGACTCTGGAGCTATCTGGGGCCGTCGCCGACTTGGATGTCATTGTGCGCCACCTCGCGTACGCTTGCCATGAAGCCTCTGGGTGCCAAGGTGGCTTACAAGATTACATCACTGTTACTGTGAACGACAACGGGTTCAGTGGGGAAGGTGGTCCCCAGTTGGCGTCAGCGACTGCAACGATCTTTCTTCAAAGCCAGTAACCGATGTCAATCAAAGTCGTGGGGAAAATCACAAGTACCCTCCACAACTTGTTTACTGCTGGAGAGCGAGGCACCGTTGCCCGCTCACTCCTCCTTGGCCTCTACCCCCGCGCTCTTGACCGCCTCCTCCGCCAGGTCCAGCGCGTTGTCTACAAAGAAGTCCTTGTCGAAAGCCGACTCCTCCATCACACCGTCCTCGAAGCTGCCGCGGAACGTGTTGAGCAACTCCGGGTCATTCTTGCGCGCGAGCGCCTTGAGCACCTTGAACCTCGCCTCGTCCTCGAACCGCCCCTCCTTCTGCAGCTTATGAAGCACACGCAGCACGTCGCTGCCCTCGGCCTTGTCCGTCGGCGGCGTGCTGGGCGCATCGCTCTCGCTCTCGCTCTCGCTCACGACCGCCGCCTGCTCCCCTGCCTCGACGTATCCTGGCGCGGTCAGGACGGAGTGAGTACTGACCACAGCAGCGCAGCTCTCGCGTCGCAGCGGCCCCAACGCCACCTTCTATCGCGTGCGGCTGCGCCCGCAGCGCGTCCAGGAAGGGCTGCACGTCGCCCTCGTCCTCGACGATGATGGCGAGCGGCTGCGCGGCCTTGAGTCGGCTGGTGCCCTCGGGCGCGACTGCGCGCACACACAGCAGAGCAGCGCGTTAGTCGGCTGCGAGCCCGCTCCGCAGCTGTCTGCAGCTCAGTTGGCCGCACGGATGCGCGCGATGAATCCCTCGTCGCCCGCCTCGAGCACGAAGTTGAGGTCCGGCGTGTCGATCTGCCCGCCGCGTCGTGAGCCCCGCAGTTCTCGCCCCAGCTCCAGTGGCGCGCAAGCAGGCGGCGCACCTCGCACATCCTGGCGCCGTCCCTCACGCGCTGGCCCTCGCGCACGTGCCACTTGAGCAGCGTCGCGCCCTCGGCGGCCCCGCTACCGATCGCCTGTCGCCGCCACCCGCATCGTCAGCCTCTCGATTCTCGATTCTCGATTCTCGCATCTGCGACGCGCGCCGACACGCGCCTGGAAGTCCAGGTCTGGCATGCGGAACTTGATGTGGCGCGGCAGCGAGGGCCCGTCGGCCGTCGCCAGCGCGCGCGCGCGCAGCGGCAGCAGCAGCGGCAGCCGCAGCCGCGCCGCGCGCCTCGCCAGCCCCAGCACGCCCGTCATGCTGGCAGCGAATGCAGGCGGAGATGCCGTTGGGAATCCGTTATTTTATTGGGCGCGGCGGCACCCGCTGTAAAAAATTGGCGCGGTGCGTAATTACGCGCCGCCTGGTAAAAAGGCGCCGCGCGCAGCAGCACTGGCTGGGGTGGGTTCCTGCTGCTGCGCCGCCGCCACCAGCGCTTTTGCAATTGGAATTCTCCGGGAGAAACAGGAAGCGACCGACAGGATGCTGAGGTGCGTGCCGAGAATGGGCCGGCGCCTGACGGACTGCCTGACTGACTGACTGACGAGCGAACGAACGCCATGCCCCGCTACAGCGACAACAACACGACGCTGAACCTGGCGCTGCGCCTGCGCGGCGGTGGCAAGGTCCACGGCTCGCTGGCTCGTGCCGGTAAGGTCAAGGGCCAGACGCCCAAGGTGCCCAAGCAGGAGGACAAGAAGAAGGCGCTGACGGGCCGCGCCAAGAAGCGCTGGCAGTACAACCGCCGCTTCGTCAACGTCGTGTCGGCCCCGGGCGGCAAGCGCGTCGGCCCCAACTCGAACGCCAACAAGTAAGCCGAGCTCGCGCTCGACCGGCAGCCGGCCGCTGGCACCCCAACAGGGCGCGCGGCGGACGCGTGGGCCGGCTGGCTGGCTGGCAGGCAGGCAGGCTGAATGACAGCCTGCGCCCTGCCCTCGCAGGCGGCGGGCGGTCGTTCCGCCGCCGCGGGCCTCGCCGCACCCGTCGATTCGTAAGATCGAAACACGCTCCTCGCCTTCCGTGCGTCCACGTGTTCGTTGCCGCATCCCAGTCGTTGCGGCCGCTCGCTCCCGCCAAGCGTTGGCGCTAGTGAAGCAGCGCGGCGGTGGTGAGAGGCATGGCCAGCCGTCACCTCCAGGCGAGCGGCCAGCAGCTATCTATACGCACGCGCAGGCGGTTTCCCGCGGCTCTCGGTGGCATTGGCTTTCGCAACTGGTCCTGAACACGCACGCCTACGCAGCCTACTGAACCACAGCTACTCCATGCTCGACAGCGACGACTCGGCCGCGTCCGAGGTGGCGTCCGAGCCCGAGGACGCGGGATTGGGCACCGACGAGAGCCTCGTCGCCAGCGAGGTCGATGAGAGCGACGGGCCCGTTGGCGCCCGCGCTAGGCCTCTGGCCGCTGCTCCTGGTCCTTTTGCTGCCGCGGTTGAGCCGCCGCCCGGCGAGGACGAGGACGACGACTACGAGGACGACTTTGACGACGGCGGCTACAGCGACGACTTCGACGACGCGGAGGCGGAGGCGCCTGCTGTCTCCGCCGCCGCCTCCGACGACTACGGCGAGGGCTCGTTCGAGGCCGAGAGCCGGCGCTCGGCCAGCGCCAGCGGCAGCCCCGCGCGGCTCGTCGTGGACCTGTCGGTGCGCGCGGCGCGCGCCTCGCCCGCCTTCCGGCTGGACCCGAGCAGGTTCCCTGCGGGTTCGGGCGACGGCCGGCGCGCGTCGCAGTCGGCGTCGCAGTCGGCGTCCTCGGTACTGGCGGGCGGAGGCAACTCGCCCAGCGTCGACCTCCGGGTGCTGTCCAAGCCGCGGCTGTCGCTAGAGCCACCAGCTGCGGCGGCTGCTGCTCCTCCGGCTCCGGCCGCCGCTCCGGCTCCGGCTCCGGCCAGCGCGCTGGACGGGCGCTCGCTGTCGCTGCTGCTGCGCAGGGTCGAGAGCAAGTTCGAGGACGAGGTCGAGGATCTGCGCGAGCGCAACGCCGTGCTCGCGTGGCGCGCGCGCGAGCTCAAGGCCGAGCTGCGCCGCCAGCGAGAGGAGCTGCACGCGCGCAAGGCCCGCATCGCCAAGAAGCGCGCGCGCGCCGCCGAGCGCCGTCGAGAGCACGAGCGCGCGGCCGACGTGCTGCACGGAGAGATCGGCGCCGCGCGCGCGCAGGCCGCGGCCGCCG
>JAASGX010000477.1:0-20683 GCA_023334415.1 Phytopythium chamaehyphon | reverse complement strand
GTGGAGGTGCCACCGAGAGCGCCGCAACCTAGTGACGTGGAGCTCCTCCCTTCCGTCTCACTTGGGCTCACTATGCAACTTCAACTTGGGGGATGGGCCGCGCTTCGATTGGCTGCGTCACATTCTTCTCTCTCTCCCATTGGTCAAAACCCAGCCCCCGCCGCCCAATCCGCGTCCGCGCCACGTCAGACGCGATCCTTCCGCCTCGTTCGACAAGCGAAGATCTCCTCCCGCGCTGCTGCTGGATCCGCTTCGGCCGGCGGCAGCTCCCGGTCATTCCGCAGCTTGCCTCGCTCCACCCAAAGCTCCAAGCTCTCAAGCCCCAAAGCTCCGCCCAAAGCCCAAGATGTCGGCCGTCCCCTCGCGCAACGTGTCGGGCATCACGCTGCTGGACCAGCTGCCGGACTTCGCCTTCTCGGCCAGCGACGGCCGCAGCGACTCGCTGCACAGCTACTTCCAGGGCTCCTGGGGACTGCTCTTCTCGCACCCGGACGACTTCACGCCCATCTGCACCACAGAGCTGGGCGAGGTCGCGCGCCTGGACAACGCCGGCGAGTTCGCCAAGCGCAATGTCAAGCTGCTCGGGCTCTCGTGCAACAACGTCGAGAGTCACCTGCGCTGGATCGCTGACATCGAGGCCTTCTCGGGCGAGAAGGTCAACTACCCCATCATCGCCGACGAGAAGCGCCACATCGCCTCGCAGCTAGGCATGCTCTCGGTCGACGACCTCGACAAGGCCGGCCTCCCGCTCACCGTGCGCACGCTCTTCGTGCTCGACACGCAGGCGCGCGTGCGCCTGTTCATCACCTACCCGGCTAGCACGGGCCGCAACTTCGTCGAGGTGCTACGCGTGCTCGACTCGCTGCAGCTGACCGACCAGAAGCAGCTCGCCACGCCCGTCAACTGGAAGGCCGGCGACCGCGTCTGCCTCACACCCGCCGTCACGCCCGCCGTGGCCGCCGAGAAGCACCCGGACACGGTCGTGCAGAAGCTGCCGTCCGGCAAGGAGTACCTGCGCTTCACGCAGACCTACTAGGCGGGATCTAGCAGCCGAGCCAGCCAGCCCTCGACACGTTGCGTCCCGACGGACACCCCAGTCTTGAGTCGCGTGTTAGTATAAGTGACAATTGATCCTCGTGATATGAACTTGATGCTATTTGCTTTCTAGGACGGATCTACGACTCAAAGACCGCCGCGGCCGTCTGAGTGTTGCAGCAGCAGCCGCTCGAAGCCTCGGCGCAGGAACTCGCTGTCAGCCTCCGTCGCCAGCTCAAGGTCGAGAGTACGGTCGTCCGACACCAGCGACAGGTACCGCTCGTACTTGGCGACGTCGCCCGAGCGCTTGAGCACGTCAGTCTTCATACCACGCACGACCTGCACCACGTCCGCGAGCAGAATGCTCTGGTCAAGCCGAGCCTTCTTGCTGCGCTTGTCCTTGGCGGGTTTCTGCCAGAATATGCGTTTGAACTCGACATCAGCAAACACGGTACGCGTGTGCGGACTGCCGCGTCGGCCATGTTTGAGCACGTCAAAGCCGTCCAGCAGCATGTTGCGGAACCTTTCCATGCTTAACTCGTCCTCAGTCGGCGGAGATGCCGCTGCGATCGGACACAATGCGCTCGTCACGTCCAGTAGCTCCTCGTCGTTATTACTGGCGGGAGGAGTAACAATAATCTCAGTTGGAGCTGGTGAATATGCGTTGACAGCAGGCGAGTCGACCGATGCCGAGGCTGGACGACGTTGAAATGCCTTGCCCTGCTGTGCGTTGGCTTGATCGTCGTCATATGAATAGTCAAAACTGCACTCGTGCTGGATCGTATTCGAGAGCGGATTCATAGCACTTTCGCCCATCCCAACGTGAACGTGGTCATCTTCGTCAATTTCATCTTCGCATTCTTCTTCGATCCGCTGCGGCATTTGCTTTTTGAACTGAGCTGCCTTGCCGAAACTCACCCCTGCTGTTGCAACTGAAGGCGTTTGCGAGGTTTGAGGCTGGTTACTTGCATGCAGCGCGTCGAATCTCTCCAAATGAGACGGCACTCGTTCAGCATTGCCGCCGTTATTTCCTTGCGCCAGCGACAACAACAGCGTCGAGATCTTGTCAAGCACTTCTTCAGGCGACCCGGACGCGTCGACACAATGGACAACAGGTGCTAGAAGCGCGTTTGTCTGTTCACCAAATGTTCGGTAGGCTTCAAACCTGGGCGAGAGCTTGTCCGGAGCATCGTCAGCTCTCGCAACTAGGCGAGCATTCACATCTCGATCCTTCGACAGGCGAAATTCCCTGTGATAGATTAGTCCCGTGGTCGGGTCAAACCTTCGACCTGCAATGCGCTTGGCACATTCGCGTTCTGAAAGCTCAAGGACAATTGCAACGGTAGGTGAAATTCGTTTATCCCGCTGAAGAGTTCGGCACTGGTCAGGTGTGCGAGGAAACCCGTCGAGAACCCAGCCCCGCTTGCGCTGTTCGCTCGAGTCGATCTTGCTCGCCACCATGTCGACGACGACTGTGTCTGGAATTAGTGTCTTGGCTGCGATGCATCGCTGTGCTTCGCGTCCGAGTGGAGTTTGTGCCGTCATGTTTTCGCGCAGCAGCTCTCCCGTGGCAACTAGCTCCAACCGGAACTCATCACATAGGAGTTTGCTCACTGTTGTCTTGCCCGCTCCTGGTGGTCCCGTCACGAAAAGCTGGAGCATTGCGTCGATTCACTGACGCTCCACACAGCGAATGGTGAAGTGGAAATGCACCCAATCGCAGCAAAAATGAAAGCTGACTATTTCCGTTCGAGTTGATGTTCCCACTATGAATAACTTGGTGCCAAATCGGCGACAATCCATTCAGCCTCCCTGCATTTTGGAGCTACGAGATGCTATGCTGACAAGGTTCGGGATCTGCGCCGCGCTCTGATGCGGTTTCACGCGCTTCTGGCGCTTTACACGCTTGTTATGGATGGGTTTGAATGCAACAATCCGATGCTGCCTGGGGCCATCGCAGACTTGGGGAGATGCAAAGGCTACAATTAAGCAAATACACGAAGCATGATGAGAATGCAAACACTTTAGCTAATGTATACGTTGGAGCTGACAGACATGCACGCCGATGGACTGACCACGCAACTTCAGCTCTTATTGTCCGCGAAGAACTCGGATGCGAATGACTGGAACGCTTGCAGGAAGCGATGGTCGGTCCAATCGATGGCCTGGCCATTTTCGAGCTCTGCGGGAGCACCATTTTCGACAGTCGAGCGCAGTGCGCGGTAGTTGTCGTCCGTGTTGGCTGGGGAGACGGTGCCGGCTCCTACGTCGGTGTCTGCCTCGGCCGCGACCGGGACCCCGACCGCGACCGCGTCCGAGTGTCCGAAGTTGGAGTTGGTGATGGGGACGCACTGCTTGTAGATCTGCCACTTTGGCTCGTGCAGCGCGAGCCAGTAGAAGCGCAGCGTGCAGGAGCCCGAGCACTCGGCAAAGTCGGCGTCGACATTAGCTGGGTAGGAGGTGTAGGTCGCGCGGCAGTCGTCCTTGTGGTTGACGAGCACGTCGTCGATCCAGACCTCGCAGGGCCCGTGGTGCGAAGAGACAAACCCCTCTTGCGCTTGGTCGTTCTGCCAATGCAGCGTCTTCTTGCCCGACACGTCCACTGGCGCCACGTCGATGCGTGTGTTGGCGCAGTCAGACACCTGCTGGTCGATGAAGGCTCGCAGCGAGCTGTAGCCGGCGGCGCCAAAGGCGGTCTTGAACGTTTGCGTGTTGGCCTCGGGACTGTCATCCCACTTCTTCCCCCCAAAGGCTGTGACGTTGACCGTCTCGTCGATGGTCTTGACGTAGAACGTGGACTTGGTCGAGTCGACAAACTGCGCCGCTGGGTCTGCCAGGTAGCCGTGGGCCTCGATACCGGGGAGCATTTGCATCATGGCAGCGGCTGCCAGAACAAGCAATGTAGTGGTCAGGGCGGCCATCTTGGTGTGTGCAGCTGAGCAGACTTGAGCCAAAGGGGGAAGATAGGAAAGTGGGCGCTCCCTAAGGGAGCGCTCACTCCCCAATCAGAGAGCTAAGTTGCACTTGCAGTCCTGGTCGTTGCGGCACAACGGACTTGCAGTGGCTATTGTTCGGTCGACTCCTCATGTGTTTTGATGGCGAGCTCCGAGCTCAACGGAATGGACCTTTGCTGCAGTGAGCGAGTGTCGGACTCGACTCGAGGTCTTCCTGGTCAAGCGCCGAAGTGACCGCTGCTGCCGAAGCTACCCTCTCTCAGGCTGATCCATTGCAACGTGACGTTCGGCGTGTGGTCTCGCCATCTTCGTTTCGTAGATCAACAAAATTATGGCTCTAGCATCTACGAGATGCATTCGCCGCCGAAGGCTCAGCGTTCGAGCCGGATTCAACCGATCGTCGGGCTCGGCATCCAAATTCAGCGAAAGCCGGCGCTCTCGAAATCCGGCGCTCTCTTCGGAGAGCACTTGCTGCAACAATCCTGACACCACCGGCGGTTGCCGCCCAACAGCCTTGTAGTGCCGATGGAGTCCATGTGTTTTCGTGGCGAGCTCGACCCAACGGAATAAAGCTGCTGTCGCTTCCGAATCCACGAGTGCTGTGCGAGCGTCCGAGGTGCAACCGATTGGCCACTGACGGACACTTGCAAAATGGACTGCTTGCAGCGTGGGCGCCAGAGTCCTCGACTGTGGAGCAAACGCCGCTTGATCTCGCCAGTGCGCAGCGTTGCGCTCGAAAGAGATGCAAGCATCGAGCACAACGAGCTTTCTCAGCTCTCGGTGGCCGCGCTTCCGGACCGGCGAATGGAGCTCGGCAGACTTCGTAAAGCTCTGGAACGGGGAGAGCGCGTCCTCAGCTAGAGCGGCCGGCATCCTGGACGCCTCCAGGCCCGAGTAGCGCAGCGTGGCTGCGTGTGGAGCCCGTCGTCCCGAGGACGCGGCGGCAAGCATCGACCACCAGCGACCACTATTGCATGCGTCTATCGTCATCATGAAGCCATGACGCGTACAAGCTACGCCACGCAAACCGATTGCGTATTTACGGGATCAAGCTGCCAGTAAGTGAACTTACATAACCTGTCATATATCCCCATTTAGACAAAGCCATTTTTGTCAGCCAATCACAGCGCGCGAACGGTTTTTGTCAAGCGTCACTCAGCAGTCGTGCGTCATCATAAGCCCGAATAGAGGTCCCTTCATCTTGGCATTTGTATACCACGAAATCAGACAAGATCCAGAGTACTATGATTGTTCGGGCCGTTACCGGTATATTGACGCGCGACATGGGCCCTCTAATTTGATACGTTGTAGAGGATAAAACCTCCGACATCGAATGCACCGTCGCGTCTCTCGCGCATCTTCCACTCATCCCGAGCGTACCCCAGCGTACCCCAGCACCGCTTCACTCAGCACCGGCACGCCCTCCCAGCGGCTCCAAGGCCGCGGATCCGCTGCACGAAGCGCCTCCAAGCCAGCTAAATAACGTGTGAACCTCATGGGCGCGCCATCAACGCAGCTTTCAAGCGCCACGGACGCACCAAGGCGTTCAGCGCCGCGCCGCAGAGCCACGCAGAGGCAGCGTAACCGTTATGTCCAATCACCTCTACAATTTGATAACCTGCGTCTACTGCCGCTATAAATTCAGCGATCCCGGTCGCCCGCAGAGCCAAACGCTCCGGCGGCCCCGCTGTCAGTCTCCGAAGCCCGCCGCAGCGCACAGCCGGCCGTCGCGCGACCCAGCGCGGCCTCCAGCAGCAGCTCCTCGCCTCCCCAGCGCGTGCTCCTCGCTCGCTCGCTCGCTCATCTGCATCTCCTGCGTCTGGAGCGTGCGCCGCCGCTTTCCCCGCCTCGATCCTCGCCCTGGAAGTTCGCGAACCGACCGTCACTCCTCAGCCGATGTCGCCGCTCGCCAAGCCGCTCAAGAAGCACGCGGCGGCCGCCAAGGGCCCCGAGGCGGCCGGGCTCACGTGCCTGGGCGACGAGGTCTCGACCGAGTTCGTGGCCGAGACGCTGCTGCCGACCAGCGAGGGCGCCTTCCGCGTGCGCGCGTACCGCGCCCACGGCTCGCTGCGAGAGAGCGAGCCCATCGCCATGATCTCGGGCGCCGTGCAGGGCAAGGCCGGCGTGCCCGTGCGCGTGCACGACCAGTGCTTCACGTCCGAGGTCTTCGGGTCGCTCAAGTGCGACTGCCGCGAGCAGCTGCTGTTCGCCAAGGAGTACACCAAGCAGCACGGCGGCGTCGTCATCTACATGCCACAGGAGGGCCGCGGCATCGGGCTTGCCAACAAGATCATGGCCTACTCGATGCAGGAGCAGGGGCTCGACACGGTCGACGCCAACCGCGTGCTGGGCTTCCGTGACGACTACCGCTCCTACGAGCCCGTGCTCGCGATCCTCAAGGACCTCGGCGTCAAGTCCATCCGCCTGCTCACCAACAACCCACGCAAGATCCGCCTGCTCAGCGAGATGGGCGTGCAGGTCGACGGCCGCCTCCCCGTCGTCATCCCCGGCGGCGAGCACAGCCAGGGGTACCTGACCGCCAAGGCCGAGCGCATGGCGCACCTGCTGCCCGGCGCCGCCAAGTCCGAGAGTGGCGAGGACACGGCCAGCGACGAGAGCCAAGACGAGGAGGAGCGCCCCGTGCCGGCGTCGCCCGTGCACTCCTCTACGTAGGTTGGCCCGTGGAAGCCCGCCCGGCCCCGAATAACTATGACGCTCGGCGTCCTCGAGAGGCGGCAAGCGGGAGCAGCGGACCACTGAGCAGGGGGCATCGCGATCACCATCGCTCCGATCGCAGCCACTGGCTTCTCGACCGATAGAGCTCTGTGCCCCTCAGATGGAAGCTCCCCGTCGGACGCGAGCTCCGTGCAGATTTTGGGCGTGCGTTCGTCTGTTTTTGACCCCGCTGCAGCTCTACAGTAGAGCGACCAGCCGACCGCAGCCATGTAGACTATTTAGCTTCGACGCCCCGTCGAGCGCTGGCCTTGCACACATTTAAATACAATCGCGCAGCTAAAGCTCAGCTGGCACCAATGGCTTGTCAACGTCGAGTGCGCGAAGATCGCCGTGTCCGTTTCGCACGTCAACAACGTCAGTGCAACTTGGCGAGAGTCAACTGAATCGTGTTTGCAAAAATAGCCACATTAAAGACCAAAATAGAAAGTTCTCGCTTTCGTCCAATCAAAACCGTCCAAGTCGCAACATGCATTTTCGCCTCCCCTTTCTCACTTCGACACCTACGAAGCAGGTGTCTGGGGCGCTGATCGGCAGCGACGCGTGCAGCTCTCGACCGAGCGACTTCCCAGCGCGTCCAGACCCTCTTCAGACTGCTCTCCGTCGCCTGCTGCAGCGACCGAGCCCTCCCTGACGCGCGCAGGCTCCCTGGAACCCGAGAAGCGAGCGAGAGAAGGCGGCCATGCTAGACGACAACCGCAAGATCGGCACGCTGCTGCTGGGCATCGGGTTCGCCTTCCTGGCGCTGGGCGTGCTCCTGTTCTTCGACGCGGCACTGCTGGCGCTGGGTGACGTGCTCTTCCTCTGCGGCGTGGCGCTCACCATCGGGCTGCAGCGCACCGTGCGCTTCTTCACGCGCAAGGAGCGCTGGCGCGGCATCGTGTGCTTCCTAGGCGGCATCCTGCTTGTGTTGCTGCGCTACCCGGTCATTGGCATGGTCATCCAGTCCTTCGGCTTCCTCAACCTCTTCGGCTCCTTCTTCCCCGTCGCCGTCGCCTTCCTGCGCCAGACGCCCGTCATCGGCAACGTGCTCAACCTGCCCGTCGTCAGCGACGTCGTCGACCGCCTCGCGGGCGCCACCAAGCGCGGCTACCAGGTCTGACGGAGCTGCTCGCTGGGAAGGAAGACACGGAGCCGCCGCGCAGTCGCCGCTGCTACTGTTCGGGAGTCCGCAATGGATACCTGGGAGCGTCGCGACGCCTCCAACTGCTACGACGGCGAGCTGTTGCGACCGCAGTAATTAACGCATGATATATAGAGACCCTGCCGAGTGTCGATTGCGTCGTAGCGCAGCCGTTGTTGTTGTGGTGGTGCTCATGAGGCTCATCCATCCATCCGTCCGTGTAGTTTCGTCGTCTTCCAACGGTCACACGTCGCAGGCGGCGTCCACACGTCGCAGGCCATCAGCGTCCACTCCATCACCTGCCAGCCGCCGCCATGAGCGCCCCGTCCTTCTTCGCCTCGCTGCGCGCACGCGCCGCGGCCGCCGACTCGCTGCTGTGCGTGGGGCTGGACCCGCACGTGGGAGAGCTTCCCGAAACCTCGGCCGCGGCCGCCGAGCAGTTCTGCCTGCGGCTCATCGCGGCCACGCAGCACGCGGCGGCGGCCTTCAAGCCCAACTCGGCCTTCTTCGAGGCCTTCGGGCCCGAGGGCCTCGCGGCGCTGCAGCGCGTCGTGCGCGCCGTGCCCGCGGGCATCCCCGTGCTGCTGGACGCCAAGCGCGGCGACATCAGCACGACCGCTGCGGCCTACGCTGTCGCCGCCTTCGACCAGGTGCACGCGCACGCCATCACGCTCGCGCCCTACATGGGCCGCGACTCGGTGGACCCGTTCGTGGGCGGCCGCCCCGAGCGCGGCTGCTTCGTGCTCTGCAAGACCTCCAACCCCACGGCCGGCGACCTGCAGACGCTGCCGCTCGCGCTGCCCTCCGGCCACCTGCTCTACGAGCACGTAGCCGCCAAGTGCGCCGAGTGGAACGCAGACGACAACGTTGGCCTCGTCGTCGGCGCCACGGACGTCCAGGCGCTGCGCCGCGTGCGCGCCGTCGTGCCCGACCTCTGGATCCTCGCGCCGGGCATCGGCGCGCAGGGAGGCAACCTGGACGAGGCCGTCAGCGCAGGCCTGTCGGCGGACGGCATGGGCCTGCTCGTGCCCGTCTCGCGCGGCATCTCCAAGGCCGCGGACCCCAAGCAGGCTGCGGAGGAGCTGCGCGACGCCATCAACGCCGTGCGCCGCGCCAAGGCGGCTTCGCCGTCGGCTGTCACGACCAAGTCCCGCGCGTCCGAGTTCATCGAGTTCGCGCTGTCCTACGGCGTGCTCAAGTTCGGCGACTTCACGCTGAAGTCGGGCCGCCAGAGCCCGTACTTCTTCAACGCCGGCCTCTTCCGCACGGGCCGCGCACTTCGCCAGCTCGGCAAGTTCTACGCCCAGGCCATTCATGTGCGTTGGCGTTGGCAATGAGCGTTGCTTCGCGAATGGTGCTGATAACGCTTGGATTGCAGGACAGCGGAGTTGAGTTCGATGTGATCTTCGGCCCGGCGTACAAGGGTATCACACTCGCGGCGTCGGTTGCCATCGCGTACGCCGACCTGTACGACCAGGACATCCCGTACGCCTACGACCGCAAGGAGGCCAAGGACCACGGTGAGGGCGGCGTGCTCGTCGGCGCCGACATGACGGGCAAGCGGTGCGTGCAATGTGTTGGTGTGATTTATTAATTCAACTAGTGCTGACGATGGAATTTTGCAATGCCGTCCAACAGCGTGCTGATCATCGACGACGTCATCACGGCCGGCACGGCCATCCGCGGCGCCATGGACATCCTCAAGAAGACGAACGCGGTCGTGGCGGGCGTGTGCATCTCGCTCGACCGCCAGGAGAAGGTGTCGCTGGATGACCCGCGGTCGGCGATCGACCACGTCAAGGAGAGCTTCGGCGTGCCGGTGGTGAGCATCGCGACGCTCGACACGCTCGTGGCGTTCCTCGAGGCCGCGCCCGCCGCGGACCCCAACGCCGCCTTCCTGCCGGTCATCAAGGCCTACCGGGCCGACTACGCCGCCACCCACGGCCAGTAAGCGCGCGGTTCCTTCGTTCAGGAGTGGGCCGCCGCCTAATAGAACGAACGTGACCACCGGTAGGTTCAACGCGTTCTACCTCGTATCCGCTATCCCCCGTCTAAGCAGGACCGTGAAGTTATCAAATCACAGAGGTTTTCCATCACAGCGCGCCGACCACCCAGCACTCCCCCCGTCGTCCAGCAGCAGCAGCTCGCGCCATGTTCCAGCGCGCGGCCGTCGTGGGCGCCGCCGCCCCGGTGCGCGTGGCCAGCAACCGGCAGATCCGCCGCAAGGCGCGCCACCCGGCGGCGCTACGCGCGCTGCAGCGCAACCCGCTGCCGACCGTGGAGGTGCCGCCGCTCAAGTACGAGCCGACGTACGTGCCCGAGAAGGTGAGCTTCAACGGCTGGGCGCCCGCGCCCGAGGCGCCGCTGCCGGGGCTCCCGTTCCACGTCAAGCGCACGGCCGTCGGCCTGCAGCTGCCCGTCTACCGCGACTACCGCAACGGCCGCACGCGCGTGCTCACCATCCTGCGCCGCTTCAAGGGCGACGAAGAGGAGCTGCGCGTCGAGATGTCCAAGGTCTGCGGCGGCAAAGAGGTCGCGGCGCGCCCCGGCCGCCTCGAGGTCGTCGGCGACCACGCCGGAGACCTCCGCAAGTGGCTCACGGGCCTCGGCTTCTAGACGGACCGCGCGCGCGCGTGAGCTCGACGCACCGGTCTCCTTGTAATACACGTTGGTAAATGACCGACCCGCAGCAGCACCAGCTCCGTGAGCGCAACCACTCTTGTATTCCTCATCTTGTCACAGCGCGTGCATGCCGTACACGTCGGCGATCACGTTGGTCAGCACGTCGGCGACGCTGCGGTCCGAGCACGCGACCAACAGCAGGTCCTTCTCGATCGGCAAGAAGTACGGAAACGTCGAGCGGCTCATCGACAGATTGCTCAGGACCGCCACGGCAATGCGCGCAGCCTCGGGCTTCACACCAGCACGCGTGTCAGAAACAATAACATGAGTCCCGGTTGTGTGGGTAACTAAGACTACGTACCCGGCCAATGCACGAGATAAGCGTGCCTGCAAGCCGCGGTAAACACTGCGGGTGTTTGGCGAGGCGAAGCTAACATTCAGTGAACATGTACAGTCAGTCCGCAAATTGCAGCTTGTGCGGTAAGGATACTCGTACCTTGACTTCATCGTCGCAGTTTGAGAGGCGGAAAAGAATCTCTAGAGCGGCATCACGAATCTCGTGGTCCAGCAACCTCGCGTCTTCTTCATTTGCCACATGGCGATTGCCCTCAGGAGTCACGTACACAATTCCCATTCCGATCCCAGACGGCAGCCCATCGTTCTCCCATGGCGCTGGCCAACGACTGCCCTCCGTATCCGTCTCGTCCATAATGTCGTCGTCGTCGTCGTTGTTGCCGTTTGTGCTGGTTAGCTCGGCGTCTAGCTCTTCGTCCAGATCTATCGGGAAACCGAACTGTGTGTCCTGGTTCTTGGACTTGCCTGACGCAAACTCATGTCGAGTGCATGCGAGAAGAGCGACGACAGTGTCGAGGAACTCCCGGTCACGGAGAGCGACACTCGACGACAGCGCATGCTTCAGACTAACGTCACGGCACACATTGTTGAGAAGCTCGCACACTCGCAGAACGACGGAGCGCCGCGAAGGTAGAGCCGGCCGTGATCTCGATTTGAAGTGACTTTTGTTTAGGATACCCCAACTGGAACCAATCGAGAGGCTTATCTTGAGCATGTGCACGAGCTGCTGCAGCAAACACTCGAGCGGTAGGATGCGCTCCTTCTTCCACAGCTGCACCGATAGCTGGTGGTGGGGATGCCACACCTGAAGGTCTCCTGATGGATGCAGGGATAAAAAGTTGATGCGTTTCGACAGGCAGCACAGAGTGTCGAGAATGTGGTCGCCGATCTCCGGGTTGCGCTCAAAGCACGAGCGCAGCGCCATGATGAGCAGCACGCACAGCTCGTCGTGGTCGGCCATGGGTTTCTCATTCTCCCTGATCATTGACAGATTGCGCATGATGTTGAGTATCAACAAAGCGCGCGCATCGAGGATCTCCCGCTGCCCGATGTCGATTGACTTATTCAGCAAATGACGTCGCTTGGGTGAGTCGGACGGTTGCGGGAGCAGCTCACACAGCATCAACTGGCGGTACAGCGCGTCGAGCAATCCTGGGACGTTGTCGACGAGCAGCTCGTTTTCGTTTGCCGTCGCCATGCTGTTGTCGTGCGGGTCGCCGAAAGACAGGATCGTGAGCAGGTTCAGCGCGCGATGCACCTCCGCCGGGAGCCCCGAGTCGAGCGCCATGACGAGTCCATGCAGCGTCCCGAACTCTGCTGCGTTGCCGCCGTGGTGGTTCTCCGTCTTAACGCGCTTGAGCGCGCGGGGGAGCGGCGTCCCGGTGGCGCTGGCCGCCTCCTGCAGCTCGTTGGCCGTCGCGATGGCCTCCGCCCCGTTGGCGGCCCCCGCCCCGCGCTTGTTGATGTTGACCGGGATGAACCCGTCGTCGGGGCTCGGGACGTCGCGGCCGAAGAGCTGCTTCTCCTCGAACGGGTGCAGGAACCTGTAGGCCAAGACGTCACTCAAGGGGACCGATCGATCGATCGATCGCCAACGCCTTGCAACGCACCGCTGGTAGTGGCTGGCGAGCTGGAAGGGCAGCAGGTCCACGGACGCGCCGCCCCCGAGCACGCGCTGCACCTCGGGCCACTGGCGCCGCTGCGAGACCCGCGTGAAGCCGCCGCGCGCCGCCACCTCCTCGTACAGCCTCAGCCAGTCGAGGGGCGCGCCGCGGCGCGTCGTGGGCAGCCGCTGCAGCCGCGAGAGCTCGCCGCGCGCCTCCAGGAAGCTCATCCAGTCACGCAGCACGCGCTCGCGGCCCGCGTTGCCCCTGCAGCTCATCTGCAGCGCCAGCAGCCCCGCGGGCGCCGTTGCCGTCGCCGCCATCCCGTCTGTCTCCTTCCTGCGCTTGCCTTGATGTCTTAACGACTGCCTGCGCCTCGAGGGGGAGCGCACTTGATTGGTGGGAAATCATGCGAAACTAGCGTTAGCGGCCGTCCGTTGGCTGAAAATGCGCGTGAGACTTGAAGCGACGCGACCTGCCTGTTAGTTGCCGCGTCAACCCGGCATGGCAGAGTACGGGGACGTGGTGACGCTCTTCAGCAAGCCGTCGGCGCTGCTGCGGCAGCGACAGCTCAGCGGCGGCGCTGAGAGCAACGAGCGAGGCTCAGACTCATCGCCAGGTGCCAGCGAAGCGGCGGAGAAGGCGGCGGCGGTGGCTGGAGAAGAGAGCGGAGAGGACGCCCAGCTGACGCTCGACGAGGTGCACGCGCGACTGGCGGAGCTGGAGAACGCGGCGTCGCCCACGCAGTCCGAGATCGACGCGATGCTGGCGCAGTACTCGGACTACTCGAGCGGCGAGGGCGAGGGAGGGGAGGGAGAGGCCGATGAGGACGACGCAGCGACCACCAGCGACGACAGCGACGGAGACGACGTCGAGGAGACCGTCATCATGAAGGTGCTGGTGGTGGGCAACGCGCGCTGCGGCAAGACGAGTACCATCCGGCGGTTCGTGCGCGAGGACTTCTCGAACGAGTACGTGAGCACCATCGGCGCCGACTTTGTCGAGAAGATGATCGCGTACGACGACAAGCTGAGCATCAGCCTGCAGCTCTGGGACATCGCGGGCCAGGATCGCTTCGCCAAGTTCACGCGGGCATACTTTCGAGACGCGAATGGAGCCGTCATCGTGTGCGATATCACGCGGGAGAACACAATCGATGCAGTCGTGAACTGGAAGTCAGAGATCAACGCGTGCTGCCGCGACTTCGATCGCGACAACACTGTAAAGAACCAGGACTTTCCGGTCGTTATGATCGCCAACAAGAGCGACTTATTACTAGACCCGGTCAGCGCGCTCAATCTTGGAGTGAGCATGCAGAAGTGCGTCTCCAAGAATGGGATCGTCGAGTGGTTTCGTGGATCCGCCAAGAACGGCGAGAGCATTGCCGACGCGTTTAGCTGCCTCATTGAGTGCATGGTCGAAAACCACAGAGCAGAGAAGCTTCAACAGCAAGAGGCTGTTGCTGCGAAGGCCGAAGCAAGCGAGCAGAATCTACCACCACATGCCAGTGAAAAAGTGTACACCTGCTACGACATGGACGATTCAGATGACCACATCATCCGCCTTGGAAGTCAGATGCCGCCTCCATCCGCGAGATCGGGTGACGTTGGCTATGGTTGCGAGTGTCACTAACTGAGAATCGCGTGGGGAGCAGAAGCATGTACTTCGTCGAATGAATAGACTTTTTTTCTTACATTTCAAGCTTGAATTCCTGCAGCTACAAACATATCGAACGGCCTTAAACAAAAAAAACACACCAGTAAATCCAGAGCTGCCATGCTCTTGCTTGCTTCTTCACATGCTCGTCACCACCATCTTGGACCCGATTTTGATAGAAGTCGAACCCGTAGTGGCCGAAATCTTGTCGTTTTTCTTGCATACGACCACTCGAGACATCGACGCTTACTGTGGCTTCATGTTGACAAATCCTGTAAGAGGAGTGCGGGATACCTCTTGGGAGTTCTCCAATAGGATCAGGAAAGCGTTCCCATCACTTGAGAAGATGACCTCAAGAACCACAAGATAGGCACCTGCATTGATAACACGAACCCTGTCATCTTCATCGATTTTGAGCGAGCCATCGGAAGAGATCTGCTTCCATTTCTGTGCCATTGAATACCCTCTTGGGCCAATCGTCTCAAACCCCGAGACAACCAGAGTGTATCCGCGACGCTTTGAGTTAGGATCATTCACAGCCATCTCGATGTCAACCAGGCGAGCTTCGAGTACATCAATACTCAAGATGGATCCGATTCAGCAGCAGTTTGTAGCTCACAGGCCATTCTTCTCCAACAATGCTGAGGATGATACCCACCTCGAGTTGAAGCGCAGTGCAATCAGCGTGTACGTCCCGCGTGGAGCGGCTCTTTGCTAAGTGCGTCATAGATCCACTACCGGTAGCAGCTGATAAGAGGTGGGCTTATTTGCTAACTTTTCGGAACAAACAGTGAATACCTTGGCATAGTTCGTGATATTTGCCCCTGGAACAGCATATCCGTCCCGACAAACTTGCTCATCGCGAGAAGTCCAGATTCCCTAGTGCACAACAGTATATGAACATGCCGTTATAGTAGCAACGTTACCACTGTGCCACTTCTTACCACTGCGTCTTCAAGCGCCGATCTTCAAGCCACACGTTGAGCTTATCATCATTGACCTCAACGCTGAAGCGGTACGAGGCGGCTGGCTGTGATGGGAAGGACGTCACTCTGAGCTTGAACGTTGCCACTTGCTGGAGAATCAAGAAACGAAAGTAAAGAGCGGTTGCAGCGCAGTCGAGTAAAGCGACACGACGAGAAGAGAAACATCCAACTGCCACAACACTGAACTTGTGCAATGCAGAAATCGCTTTGCATTGTACAGTGTCCAACGTTCTACGGACGCGGACGCTTGCGCCGCTCTGCTGCAAGCGTCGCCGTGCTGTGCAAAATCTCCTTGCCCTCGGATGGTCGCTCGATGAAATACGGGTCCAGGTCGACGGCAAAGCGGCGGATCTTCTGCGATGCCTCGTCAATCTTCTCATCCGTCGTGAGAGCAAAGATTTCGACTAGAAGCGCTTCAACACGAAGGTTCTCCAGGTCAACGAGGCGGTACTCGTCCTTCTCGTCTTCATTCTCTAGCTGCCAATTGTCAAAGGAAGTGGTTTAGCATTCCACAATGATTTTCAAAGGGAGAGGCAAAACAGGCTCGGACGCACAGCCTTCATTCTCGTGGCTTCGATAGTGATACCGCTGGGAAACTGCCAGCGCGTTCCGAGCCGCATGTAGCGGTAGTTGTGTCTATATCCCAGCCCCATGTTCCTGGTCAGCGTTTGAGCATTCAGCAAAGGGTCAATTGAGAGACGTACCGGAACCCCATGGTGCCGAGGAACGAGCGCGCATTCTGACTCACGGACACGGCAATCTGGCTGCGGAAGGGTACACCCAAAGGCGCACTGCCGACCTGGTCCGACATCTTCTTGCGTTCCCAGCGGCCAATGTACCGCAGCTCCCTGTTTCGAGCGCGTCTCAATCAGCCAGAGCGCCAACAAACAGCTCCGAGCGCGGCCGCACCACTTCTGCCCGCCGTCGAGCGGCATCTCCACGGGCTCGCCCTGGAACGTCGTCGAGCCCGAGAACACGTGCCGCGCGCGCACCTCATAGTGCGGCACCCCTGCAGTGCGTCGCGAGTCAGCCGTGGCTTCTAACAGAGCTCGAATGGCGCGGACTCACCCTGAATGTACTGCGGGCACTTGTCGTCGAAGTTGTAGACGTACTCCTTGTACGCGATGTCCTCCTTGACGACGTTGTCGTCGCAGAGCCCCGTCAGGCGTTCCACGAACGACGGGAAATGCTTGAAGTTCTGCGCGCAAAGCTCGCCATTAGTCCCCGCACAGCCTTGCAGGACGCGCGCGACTGGCTAAAAGCCGCCCACGGGGCCCCGGGAACGCACCACCTCGCCCTGCAGCACGCACTCGAAGCACTTGCCCTGCCTCGCCATGCCGCCGTCGCTCACTCTGGGGTTCGTTACTAGGTAAATGTAGAGAACAGTATGGGAAATGCATTACACCCACTGATTGGCCAAAATGCTAGAATTGTTCGATTTCAGCGAATGGAAGGCGCCCAAAAGGCGAGCGAGCGTGGCGCCACCAACTCGCAGCCCCCACATCGAGAAGCAGGAAGAGCAGGCAAGATGGCGTGGAGTCGCGTGCGCTTCCCCAACATGGCCATCACCTTCATGGGCAAGAACGCGCGCACGCGGCTGCGCGACAACCAGTATGTGTTCCGCGTGGAGCCGCACTACACCAAGAACGACATCAAGGAGTACCTGACCAAGGTCTACAACCTGCCGGTCGCCAAGGTCAACACCATGAACTACGAAGGTGCGTCTCTGGTCTATCGGCCTGTGTGGCCGCCCGACTGACTTGCTCGCGGACGCGTGGCAGGCAAGTTCAAGCGCGCGTACCAGGGTCGGTACGTGTACAAGGAGAAGGACTTCAAGAAGGCCATCGTGACGCTCAAGGAGTAGGCAGACAGACAACCCACGAGCTGGAGATAAGCAGGCGCCAACATGACTCTGCCTCCTCCCTGTGTCCGAGCCGCTCTTTTAGATTTACGTTCGGCCGCTGGTGGGTCCCAAAGCCCGGTTGGAAAGCTAGAGATGGCTCACTGTGCTGATTCCAAGCTGCCACACTACAGTCCAACTTTGCGAGAGCATCAAGCCTGCATAAGCTGTGAGACCCCGACAAACAGGCGACTGGTGATCAGCTTTGTGTGTTGTCAGCCCCGTTGACGATATACAAGCTCTCTGCTGGTGAAGGAAGCAAACACGGATTGCCGAGAAAAACTGGTGCTGTGCCCTGCATCCGAATGCCTTCCCGATGGACACCTTGACGCTGAAGCCTAGACCACGGCAACACCAACACAGCAGTCTCTAGACACGACACGACCGACGCCAGCTTATTTTGCCTGGTGGTACTAGTAGTACTGGGATTCTCATTTAGGAACTTGGCGGCCCACTTGCCCGATGCGCAAAACCCTATAGATCACACCACTGCGCCGGGCGGAGCAGTGGGTAGGCACGCGTCGAGGCTTGACCAGCGGAGCGTGGCGTTCCTGTCCGAAGAGCCGCCAGCACCTGTTTCCGTTGAGCCTACGCCTTGAGAGCGCACGCACGCACGGGGCGAGAGCGACGCGCTTAGTCCTGCTTGCTAACGTCCTCGAAGTTGTCGACGAGGTCCGGGACGTCGTCGTCATCGTCGTCGTCAGCGCCGTTGGCAGCAGCGGCCGCCTTGGCGTTGCGCTGCGCCGCCGTGTACGACTCGGCGATCTGCTTGAGGTTGGCGAGGTTGTCCGGACCCAGCTGGTTGATGATGCCCGGCAGCAGCTCCTGCAGCGACTTGGTCTGGTTGAAGCCGCTCACGGCGTACGTGTTGGACGCGATCGAGGCCTGCACCTTGGGGCTGGTGAAGTGGATCACCTGGCCGTCGGCCTTGAAGAGGTTCACCTCCTCGACGCCCGGGATGGGCGTCACGCCGAGCTTCTTGAGCGTGGCGCCGAGCTTCTTGTCGTCAGCGGCCGTCGCCTTGTGCGCGGCCTTGCGCTTTCGGCGCACCGTTCCCTTGCCGCCCGTACGGACCTGTGTGGTTCGCCCCACGGCGGCTCTGTCAGCGCCCGACAAATTGGCTAATTCGCCAGCAAGCAGCAACGAGTGAACGTACGTCACCGAACTTGGCCGCAAGGCGTTCACGCGCAAGAGCAATAGCGTCGGCCATTTCTGTCCAACCAATCCGCCCGTTAGCCTCCCCTCTTCCCCACGACCGCGGCCGTCGCCCACCCAGCCAACCAAGCGCTCACCTTCGAAAAACTGGAGTCAGGTAACTAGACCAGGCGCACTCACCACTCAAACGAAATGGCAAATTGCAGGCGTCGGCGGGGAGAACGCCGCCGCGAGAACCGCAGGGAGCCAAGCTTGCGCTTTGTATGCCGCCTCCCAGGCCTTGACAACCAGTGGATGCGGCGCACAGAAGCGGAAATACCTCCAGAACAGCATTCCATGATAACCCGATACCTGCCAGACCAAATAGTTTATTTACGTTTTGTGTCCATAATCTGGAAAACCCACGTAAGTCAGCTTCAACGCACGCTTCAAATGTCAACAGCAGCAAACTCACCTTGCTGATCTTCTCCAGGTCGTTCTGCAGCTTGTTGCTTTGCTTCTGCTGCTTGCGGCGCGCCAGCTCCGTCTCCGACACGTCCTCGCCCGATGACTTCTTCTTCTTCTTGCCGTCGCCGCCACCCCCGTTGTCATCGCCTCCTTCGTCGTCGCTATCTACAAACGCACCCTCGGCCTGGTACTCGCTGTACTCATCCTTCCCGCTCGCCATGGCTGCGAGTCGCTTGGCCTTGGCGAGCTGCACCTCTTCCTGCTCCTTGCGAGCCTGTGCTGCAATCGCCTTCTGCAGTGTTGCCTTCCAAGCGTTCGCGGCCTCCTCATCCTTTTCCCGCTCCGCGCGCTCCGACGCGTTGATGGATGCACTCAGGTTGGTAAAGTATCCCTTCGACTTAATCGCAGCCCTTTCTTCAGCACATGACTCCTTTTCGACTGTGCGCTGGTCCACTGGAACGTAGTCGTCGACGTCCGAGAAAATGTTCTCGTCGTCGTCATCCACTTCGACTGCGGTGTCCTTTGCTGGAGCTCGTGTTTCTCCAACGTTACTTGCGTCCTCGTTGTCCAACTCAGCGTCTTCCTCGCCGCCATCACCACGATGACGGGCATGGTTCGAGTGATCACGTTTCTTCCTGCGCAGTTTCTTGCCTGGTTGCTGATGGCTCAGCAGCTCGCCGATCCGCGAAATGATGTCCTCGTCCACAATGCCATGGGCGACGTCGTCCGGCTCGGGACAGTCGTCCTTGCTGCGCTGGACGGCCACCGGGATGCTCTCCATCTCATGCTCCGACAAGTTGAACGTGTAGTCCATGCGTCCCGGCAGGAACAGCTCCGACTTGGCGAGCGTCTTGCCGAGCAGTCCGCTGGGGCCGCTCTGGCAAGAGTGGAAGAAGACGAGGCGCCCCATGCGCGTCGTGAACGTCAGTTTGCTGGACTTGGGAGGCGCGCCCGGAGCCGCTGGCTCGCCAGAGGTGCGTTGCTTGGCATCCTCCGCGGCCTGCTGCAGCTTGTGCTTCTCGCGCTTGAGCTGCGCGAGCAGCGCGTAGTCGAGCCCTTTAACCAGGTGCGTGTGCTCCACGTCTCCGCCCAGGAACTTGCTCTGCTCGGCATCCAGGCGCGCCAGCTGATCGGCGTCCACCAGCTCTCCGCCGGCGGCGCTGCCCTGGCGCCGCTCGGCCGCTCGGTCGCGGTACTGCGGCGCCTGGGGCTCGTCCGTCCCGTCCCCGTCGGCCGCCTGCTGCCGGGGCCTGCTCGCGGGCTTCCGGCCCTTCTGCTTGGGCTTCTTCGACAGGCGGCGCACCTCCGCCAGGTCCGCGTCCGTCAGCTGCCGCTTGCCCCCGAACGCGCGCGCGCCGCCGCCATCGCCGCCCGCCGCCAGCAGCCGCCGGAAGTCGTCCTGGTTCATGTTGCTGCTGGAGAGTTGATGTGCTCGCTCGGTCTAGATGTGTAGGAAACCGGAAACCCCAGTGCTCGTTTCGGTTATTTTTCATAGACAAGAGGGCGGATATGTTGTATGTGGGCTCCTGTAGTAATTCCCGCAAACCACCCTGACCGCCACGTAACGAGGTGACAAGCGAAACAAACCCTGGAGCGATGAAGACGACGGCGCTGGCGGTGCTGCTGGGCGCCACGGCGCTCTCCGTGGCGGCAGCCGAGGGCGCCAAGCCGCAGGGCGCCAAGCCGCAGGGCGAGGAGCTGGTGCTGGGCGTGTTCACTCCTGCGTGCTTCGAGGCGTTCGCGACGCAGCACGACTTCGGCAACGTCGAGTGCATCAAGATGGCCGTGTCGAAGCTGCTGGGCTACGCCATCATCACGGGCTCGCTCATCCTCAAGCTACCGCAGATCCTCAAGATCCTCGGCGCCAGGGACGTCACGGGGCTCACGCCCGCCTCCTTCTACATGGAGGTGCTGCTCTACGTCTCCAGCACCATCTACAACGTTCTGCGCGGCTACCCCGTCAGTACCTGGGGCGAGAACCTCGTCATCCTCGTCCAGAACGTCGTCCTCGTGCTGCTACTGTGGGCCTTCTATACGCCACGCATCCCCGCCACCTCGCGCGTTGCGCTCACCGCCACCTTCCTCGCGCTCAGCGCCGGCTTCTTCGCTATCCC
>JAASGX010000476.1:0-20684 GCA_023334415.1 Phytopythium chamaehyphon | reverse complement strand
TGCCAACGGATTTGTCGAGCTCTCCAACAACGCAGGCCACGTTGCTGCTTCGGACCAGCTCTACGTCGCGTATGCCATGGCATTTTCGCATTGGACGTGGCATTGCACGGGCGGCTACTTGATTGTGGTCGACCTCCAAGGACAGCGCATCGAAGGGGACAAATTGCTGCTCACGGACCCAGCGATTCATTGCTCCGATCGCACCCGCTTTAGTAGCGGCACGAATCTTGGCACCGAAGGCATTGAAGAGTTCTTCCGCACGCACGAGTGCAACCAGTTCTGCCGATCGCTCGGGCTCAAGTCCAGAGACGAGCAGCTCGCCGAGTGGGAGACCGGAGCTCACGCCCAGTCGGAAGCGGACATTCCTCGTCACCGCAGATGGATCAGCGAAAACGCGCAAGAAGTCGGCGTCGACATCGAAGAAGCGTACGAGTGAAAGTCACTAACGGTTTCCCGGTTGCTCTGCTCCATGGGAAGTGTGTAGCCTCGTCCGCTCAATCTCTTTTCAGCTAGATGCAGCCATTTTGCATTGTAGATAGATGTGAGTTGTGAGAATTTCATTTTGTTTTCATGGTACGCCTTGTTCTTGAGTTTTCATCAAAGTCTGGCAAAGAGCATCGGGATGTCGTAGTTGAGGGAGATGCTTCTGTTGTTGTGTCCCATCTGGATCCTGAAGCAACAGTGTCCACCTTGGCTGGCACTTGACATGGATGTAGCCAACACAGCATTGTCGCCGAAAAGCTGCCACGAAAAGGGGCTTCAACGCCGCTGCAGGCGATCTAACAAATGTGGTTTTGAGCGCATTCGTCTTGGCTAATCGGTCCTCGCATCGGACAAATCATCGCAGTTGAACAGAACAAACCACAAGTAATCACATATAACTCGTGGCAATAGAGCACCTCCCTTCCGTCAACAACAACAACAAAACGCTAGGAAAGTCACAACCACGCTTCATCGCAGCACCTTCGGTCCGTTGGACCGCAGCTTTCTCTCCATCTTCCGCCTGTACACGTCAGGGAAGGTGCCGAGACCATTTCCCGCACCTCCGTCAATGCTCATCAAGTTGAAGCTCGCCAACACAATACCAGTTGATGGGTACGCATACCGGTTCCACGGGTCATCCGTTAAACACACCGAGCTGCCAGCAATAGCGCGTTCCTCATGCTGATGCTGCGGTCGTCGCCGGCTCGGCGCTGCCTGGCCGTCGCTCCCCGGCGCTCGCTATTCAACGAGACGCAGGCGGCTCCGTCCGCGTTCTCCAGCGCCGCGGCCCCGTCCTCCGTCTCTCGCTCGGGCTTCCGCCAGAGCGAAACAGCGCTGGGCAGCGTCCGGCGCGGCTGGCGGCCGCTGGTGGCGCGGCTGGCGCGCTTCCCAACGCTGCAGCGCTTGGCTTTGGAGGCCGCGGCCTTCCTCACGCGCCCGCAGGAGCTCGACTTTGCGCTGCCGCGAGATTTCCACGCGCGGTTCGCGCTCGGCGACGAGCTGGGCGAGGGCGCGTTCGGCCGCGTCTTCCGCGTGCTGCCGCTGCTGCCAATAGCGGACGTCCACAAGGCCGAGCAGCTGGACCTGGCCGTCAAGGTCGTGCCCAAGGCGCGCGTCATGGGGCTCGCCGACTTCCGTGCGCTGCAGCAGGAGGCGCGCATGATGATCCTGCTCGGCGGCACGCTCAACGTCGTGCACTTCTTCGGCGCCTTCGAGGACGACGACAGCGTCTACCTCGTCATGGAGCACTGCGTGGGCGGAGACGCCGCCGAGAGGCTCACGCCCGCCAAGAAGCCAGGAGAAGGCCCGGGAGACATCATGAGGGACGTCGTGGAGAGGGAGCAGCGCGCGCGGCTCTACATGGCCGACGTGCTGCACGTCGTGTGGCAGTGCCACCTCATGCGCATCGTGCACAGCGACCTCAAGCTCGAGAACTTCCTCTTCGCCGACGAGCGGGACGACTCGCCGCTCAAGCTCACCGACTTTGGCGGCGCCGCGTTCGTCCCCGAAGACCCCGCTGGAGAGAAGATGCTGCACGAAGTGCGCGGCACGCCGCTGTACACGGCGCCAGAGGTGCTGAAGCGGAGCTACTCGTTCCCGTCCGACCTGTGGAGCTGCGGCGTCATCATGTACCGGCTCCTCAGCGGGCGATTCCCGTTCGAGAGTGGGGAACTGCTTGACGAGCGCATTCTGCACGAAGAAATTGACTTTGAGTCGCCCCCGTGGTCCGAGATCTCCGAAAGCGCCAAGGACCTAAACCGCAGGCTGCTAGATCGAGACCCTACTCGTCGCCTGACAGCAGAACAGGCATTGCAGCATGCGTGGGTGACGACTCGCATCGAAACGAACCCTAGTGCGGCTACCGCCACCATCGTTCCGGCACTGCAGGGCACATTAGTGCAGCGACTCCAGCTCTACCGAACACTAAACGGACTTCAGCAAGCAGTGCTTGCCCAGGTTGCTCGATTCCTCCCTCTAGAAGCCAAGCAGGATGTTGTCGTTCTTTATTCCGAGGTCGCGCGTGATGCAAGTGCGCTTCTTGGAATCTCGCAGCTCGCAGAGTACGTCTCCCACAGCGGGTACAAGCTCACGGCTGGTGAGGTTCGCAGCTTTTTGCGGGGCATGGACTTAGATGGGGACGGGTATCTCGAAGTCGACGAGTTCTGTGCGGCACTTGTGGATTGGGCCGACGTCCAGAAAGGGTCGCATCGCAAGGCTTTTGAGGCGTGCGTTGCCGATGTGTTTGATCAACTTGACGTCGATGGAGACAATCGCATCAGTTTGGAAGATGTTCAATCACGCCTCAAACCGTTTGCGGCAACAAAAAGTTGGCCACCAGTTCTTCGGTCGTTCCGCTACGATCTTGCGCGCAGCTTCCATTCTGCCGACCGAGATGGTGACGGATATTTGAGCTCTGACGATTTTACGCAAATGGTCCTGGTACCCGAGAAAGCCTACCACCACTTTGCGACTCGCCTGCGATGGTAAACTGCTTGAAGAGCAGACATCGTCAGGTAGGTATTGGATACACCCACCACGCTGGGTACAATGCTTCACGGATGTTGGGGGCTGTTCTTCTTGCCGTCGTGAAGCTTGCAGCAGCCTCATCAGCTATGGATATAGTAATTGTAGACACAATAGACCCTCCGTTGCCAGATTTTTGTTCTCCGTGAAGGTTGAAAAGCGATGCAGTATCAAAACCCTTTGTTCTGGACCTCTACTGCAGCACGGCACGCCGCAAGGTCGATCTACCATTTCAGTCGGCGTGGTTAATGACCGCACCTTGGCTGGCTGTTCACGCCACATTCATCCTGTTTGTGTGCACGGTGCAGACGCGGACAAGCGCATTGTTGTTGGGTGAGTGGCGCGTGCCTGCAAGAGAATGGAGAGATGCTGCTCAATCGGTACGAGAGCTCACCACCAGTTATTTTCAACGGGATGTGTGCATCTACAATTTGAAGGTACAGTGTCTACGATCTCCGATCTTAGTCTCGAGCTCATCCCATCATTGAACGTTCAGTGCCACTGTCGCGCAGATCTGCGCCAATCGAATCGAGTAAACTAGAGCTAGCGGGCTGGAAAGTCTGCACAGTGCAATCGCTACATGGGCGCCCCATCGCAGGGGCTCCCGTGATTTTCTGTGTCACAGGGGCAAAAGGGAGCGTCAATGTTGTGGAGTTGCCGACCAGTTTCTATCCGCCAACGCGTCGATGTCGACGGCCAGCTCTCGTGCTGGCCTCCGCGTCGCTCTGTTGATTAGTGTGCGAGCTGGGCGCGTGTACATCAGGATTCTGTACATGTGTCTGCCGAGCTCTGTGCTGTTTTATCCGTGGGCAATTGCATTTGCTTGAGCCTGAACTCCATTTGGTGCTGCATCCTTGAAAATGATAGGACGGCACGCAGTTCGGTATCCCCCACTCACATAAACATTAGGTGAGCCACGCGTGCACAACGAGTGATCCCGCAGCGCCACGAGCTAACGAGGCCCACGGTCCGCACGAGCATTTGATTGGCCTGGAAGGCGGGAACGCAGGCACCCACAAACGCTGAGAGCGGGCCAACTGTTTGCGTGTGATGCGTGGTCGCACCAGCAGCAATCACGGACGAGTCATCTGCTGATACCAGCAGCTCTCATTGCTCGACGCCACGTGCCCAGCATGTCACGTCTTCAACTTGACCTGCAAAGCAAAGATCAAAGGCTTTGTATTCACTACTTACGGTCGTTTTTAGTTGTTTTGGGTAGTTAAATGCTTTATTTTTAGTTTCGGACTCGGATGTCTAACAAAACATTCCAAAATACGTGATTTGAATGCTGTTCTAGGATCCCAATAGTTTTGATTTCGGTGTCTTGACACAGAGGAGATCACGTCAGTGGCAGTTAACACGATGGGCTCGACTATCATGCTTAGCCATTGGACGGCGCCACGCGCTTTTGGTCGTGGTATCTACACTTTTACGGCCCACAGTGATCTGTCGACGAGCCTGCAGGCCTACCACTATATCTGCTTGGGATTTGACAGCCGACCACGCTTCTGGACCACAGACCTATGACAAGACCACACGCCAGAGCTGGTCGCCGCACGTCCATCCAAACAAGTCCATGCAGAATCCTTGAGCGTGCTGGTGCGACTGCTACCGAGGGTACTGGGCCCTGCAATTGGGTCTTGGAGAGCGGCTCTACTAACGACCTTCACTAGCCAGCTCACTCTCGGATTTGCGCGCTACCTCTCACACACAGACGCCCTCAAGCCAAGACCGGGCGCCATGACGTTCCACATCGCGTCCAGTCCGGCTTCACAAGACGCCACCAAGCCTCGGTCACCGGCGGAGTTCCATGCTCTCAAGTCCCCGACAGCGTCTGCTGACGCGAGCGATAACAGCTCGGCTGAGCTCGAGAACGGTGCACTTCGCAAGGGTGAAGCCCCATCCATTTGGTCCCCACGCAACATCGGTGTGCTCTTCAGTTTCTGCTGTGTCACCGTCGTGTACGGCATGAGTCTCAGCATCCTGTACGCCGTCATGAACAATTACTTGTACATGTCGGGTGTGCTGGTGGCCACTGCCCAGGCTCTCGTCCGGATCCCGCGTGTGCTTCGTGTCTTCCTCTCGGCACTTTCGGACGTCTATCCCATCTTTGGCTACCGCCGTCGTCCGTACATGATCATCGGTTGGATTGTTGCGTTTATCGCCTGCTTCATTATGGCCGTCGTGCCGCTCGGCGACCCGTACTACGAAGACCCGTCCCTCGAGGACCTCGACCTGGCCGACCTCACCCCAGCCCAACTCGAGCTCGTGAACACGGATGCACCGCACCGTGGTACCAAGTTCATCTTCCTCTTCATGCTGGCCAACCTCGGTGCTGTGATTGCCTATGGACCGACGTACGGCATCTTCATTGAGTTATCGCAACGCGAGCCGGAGCACATGCGTGGATCGCTGCAGACCAACGTGTTCATGGTGCGTAACGCTGTGGGCATCCTGACGGCCTTCATCACGGGTCTGGGACTCAACAGCGCGGAGTACGGCGGAGACTTTTCGTGGGCGATTGGCTTCAACGGAGTCATGTGGATCTGTACGGTGGTCACGGCCATCACGATCCCCATGTGCTGGTTCTGCGTGACGGAGGAGAAGGTGACGGAGCCGACGCAGTCCATTTCGACTTTCTACAAGGAAGTGTTCGAGATGCTGCAGAAGCGCCCATTCTACCGTCTCTTCACTTTCCGCTACTTCACCAAGGTGTTCTCTGCTATCTCGGTCACGGCTGCTAGCAACATTCAGTCCATGTACGCCGGTGTCACACCACTCAACGACGGTCTGGCGTCGTGCATCGGTCAGGTGCTGGTTGTCTTGGGTCTGTTCACCATCAAGCGGTGGGGTCTCCAGTGGAACTGGCGGTACCTAGCCATCTTCTCTCAGCTTTTCGCAGTCTTCGTGGACGCCTTCCCGACCTTCTTCACGATTTGGGACGTCTACCGTAGCCAGTGGTTCTGGCTCGGCGTGCCGCTGCTCGAGGACTTTGTTGGCGAGTTTGTCGACTACTCGACGACGATCACCATGGTCGAGATTGCCGAGCCTGGACGCGAGGCGACGTGCATGGGTTTCCTCGGTTCCATTACGGCGAGTTCGTCGCCGTTCGGCACGGTCATCACAAAGTCGGTCGACAGCTACTTCGACATCAGCCGCACCGACCTCAAGCGTGACGACCATGAGGTGCACATGCAGCTCAGTTACGCCTACATCATTGCGTACCTGTTCAACATTGCGTCGATTAGTTTTGCGTTCCTGCTGCCGAAGCAAAAGGCGCAGGCGCAGGAGTTCAAGAACAGCGGCGGTCGCAACAAGCTCTACGGCACGCTGGCAGCGGTCGTGTTCCTGTTCTCGGTGTGCTGGGCCATTATGACACACATCCTGTCACTCTGGGACTCGACCTCATGCCTCCGCATTGCCGGTGGTACTGGTTGCTAAGCGTTGTAGACGTGAAAGCTCACTGAATAACAGACGAGCAATAAAGTGTAGTTGACTGTGAGAACAGCCAGCTAGACTTTCACGAGTACATGGATTTTCAGTTTTCTGTTGCAATTTCGCTTGGCATGACCATCACACTTTTTAGCAGACAGCCTACTGCACTTCGAGCGCAAGGACGCCAGCCACGAACGAAAACGAAGTGGCTTGGCTAGCTGGGAAAGTGGCGACGACCTCAAAACGTGGGCCAACACGAACAGTCAGTGATATCAAAGATTCGTTGTCATGAAAAACCATGAATGCTCCATTGATTTCATCGAAAGGCTAGTGGCGATGCTTGTCATCGACCGCCATCTCATGCATGGGGCGCTATCGGTCGCGCCCCTGTTGGTGTTTTGTTTAAATACGCGCTGTGCCACATGCAAGCGCCGCCCGCCCAGGTTCCCCACCGCTCTCCACACAGATCGATACTCACGGAAGGACGTGCTCGACGACGAGGGGGTGGTTCATGGGGCTTCGCGCGTCTTCTTGTCTATGAGAAGCCCCTCCGACCGATCTGACTGCCGCTCGGTCTTCAGTCGGAAGGGTTCTCTTGTCTTGTTGTTTTGTGTCGTTTTTCTGGTGTAGGTTGGTCACTTTGGCGGTGACCTCCAGTCCATCGCAGCCGTCGCACTAGACGACGATGCTCTGGCTGGCGGGGATGTTGAGCCCCGACTGGCGTACTGGGCGGTTGAGCAGCTGGTTGACGCGGTCGAGCGCCACCTGCAGCTTGGAAACCTTCCTCTTCTTGGCCTTGGTGTCCGAGTCGGCGCCTTCGCCCTCGTTGCGGTGGCGTCGGTGGCGTCGGCGGCTCGAGCTGCCACTGCCGCTGCCACTGGAGCTGCTGCTCTCGACCGACATGGAGCGCGAGGTCGCCGAGGAAGACGCGACCGACTCGGCCGACGATGACTCGACCGACACGGTCGAGTGCTTGCGCATGCGCGTGCTTTCCTGCTCCTTGTCCTCATCCGCGAGAAACTGCAGCTCGTCGGCGTTGACGAACACAAGGCTCACGGGCTTGGGCGCGCCGAGCATGACCTTCTTGACGGCCTTGAGCGTCAGCCGGTTGACCGGGAAGCCCGCGACGAGCCGCAGCTCGCTGCCGACGCGCAGCTCGGCGCTCTCGGCTGCCGCCACGGAGCTCACGAGGATGGCACCGCAGCGGCGCCGCTTGAGCGTGAAGCCCGGCGCGGCACGGCCGTCCCAGAGCACCTCGACGGCTCGCGGGGGCTCGGCAATCGCCGGTTTGCTGGTCGAGCGCTTGGCCATGCGCGGGGACTTGAGCGGCGGGTTCTCGGCCTCTGGGGCCGCTGCGAGCGCGCGCTTCATGGCGTCCGAGAGCTCGAGAGCTCGCGCTTGCGGCTGGGCGCTTGGCGGTGGAGCGGAAGGCGCTGGGACAGCTGGAGACCCGCGCGCACGCGTGAGCTTCCAGGCGTTTAGCGTTGTGCGACTTCCATTTCGACGCGGGGCAGGTCGGCGGCTGGCGATCGGCCAGCAGCTCGCGGGCAGAAAGGCGCGAAACAGATGGAACACGTACGTAGACATCGATCACTTGGTTTCAGTATATCATCCGGCCTCAAAGTTTTCAAACGGACCGCGAGCTGACGACTGTGCACCGGCTATGCGCTGGAGGGCTGATTAGGGGACGGGACGCGAAGAGAAAAACCTGTGATAACGGATTCGTCTGCAAAAACCGGAGGATTTAACCGAGTGAAGGGTATAGTGAGGGACCTGTCAAACATGTTGTTCAGTGGTGCGCCATATTGCAGAAAAGATCCGACGCCAGAGGCTCGAAAATGGAGCGCTCGCTGAAAATCTGCCGACTCTTGTGGGGGCTACACGCCTTGAAGAAGTCCATGGCCGCCATGGACGTTGCTGGCGCCTGTGATGGCGCAAAGAGTTGCTAGTGGCGGTCGGTGATCAGCGAGCGGCGTTGCGAGTGGGTTCGAGGCGAGGGATCCTGTTGCGAGCAGACCGCGACCAACGCTACTGCTGGGCGACAGAGTTTTTGTGTTTTGGGTGCGAGTCGCCCACTCGAGTCGCCCACTCGACTCGCTGAGGCAATTCATCGAGCACGTGACTGGCGGGACGAACGTTCGCAGCGACTCGTTTGCGAGAAAACGCAATGGCCGCTCGACGACACACAAGCGCACGCACAATGGAGCGCAGCCGCGCGTCGCAAAAATGAACGTAATTTCATCGCGCTCTCTGCGCGTGTTGAAGCGAGCTGCAACGCGTTCAAGTCGCGAACTTCTAGTGCGCGAAAATTAGAGCGTGGGGTTCAAGTGAGGGTTTTTTCTCGCCCATCGAAAATTAGATCGAGAGCGCTCTGCCGCGCCAAGTTGAACTGCTCATTGCGCATAGTACTCGGACCTCTACCGAGTTCCGAGAACACTCTGGTGGCCACCACTTTGCGCTTTGAAGAAAAGGATCGGCCCGCTAGTCACCCCAGTCGGCGCCTCCCCATCTTCTTCTCTTGAGCGCACAAACGGGCACCATGAATAATAGAGATCGAGCCACGGGCCACTACACCTGCAGGGCTCCACCACAACGCTGGCGATCGACTTTCCCACCCCACCGAGCGTTGAGCATGCGAGCCATGCCAGCCAGTGCGGACGAGAAACCTCTTATCGGTTATAATGGGCCTCGGAAACCAAATAATCTTGCACGTACTGGGAAAGGATAGTTTGTTTCATACTAATTTGTCGTCCTTAACCGGTGCTAAAAATCCCTTGTTTCAGCATTTGGACAAGGGATTCGTACCTCCTAATAACATAATCTAGTACATTTTTGGTAAAGTGCTACCACAAAGTTTACCCCTGTTAAGCAGTTGTCGTCCGAAGGTCGTCCAAACGACGCATACAAACACCAAGCCGCATTTTCATACTCGATCACTGTATGCCGCAAATCGTACTTAGTCCTTCCATACTCGCCCCAAGATCTCCCGCATTGTCGCGCGAACGTCTTCCCAGCTGGGGAAGAGAAGTGCTGCAAGGGCGTTCTTTGCATCGGTTTTGCTCGGCGACCCGCGCGTCTTCGAGCCCCCGCCGCCGCCCTCGCCGCGCCCGCCGCCCGGCCCCGCGCGCCTCCGCCGCTCCTCGCTCCCCGCTCGTCGCCCGCGCGCGCGTCCGCTGGTCCCGCCGGTGCCCCGCGCGCCCGAAACAGCCGCGAACTCGCCCCGCGACCGGCCGAAAGGCGGCGACGCTTAGACGCTCGAGAGCATGAGCGACGTGCCCGTGCAGCTCGGCCACTACCGGCTGGGCAAGACGCTCGGCATCGGCTCCTTCGGCAAGGTCAAGCGTACGTGGGGAGGCGTATTGTTTGTCGAGGGAGAGGCGTGGAGATAACGCTGGGACTAACCGAAATCGATGACAGTGGCGGTGCACGAGGTCACGGGCCACAAGGTGGCCATCAAGATCCTGAACCGCAACAAGATCCGGCAGCTGGACATGGGCGAGAAGGTGCGCCGCGAGGTCATGCTCATGCGCAAGATGCGCCACCCGCACATCATTCGCCTGTACGAGGTCATCGACACGCCCACCGACATCTTCCTCGTGCTCGAGTATGTGGCCGGGGGCGAGCTCTTCGACTACATCGTGTCCAAGGGACGGGTACGTATGCGCATCAAATCAAAGCCCCGCTACGTCTATTCTCGCTAAACGTTTCTGCCTCGTGTCATTTACCCCCCTCCGCACAGTTATCCCCCGAGGAGGCGCGGCACTTCTTCCACCAGATCATCTCAGGCGTGGAATACTGCCACTTTCACCGCATTGTGCATCGAGACCTCAAGCCCGAGAACCTGCTGCTCGACGCCGACAATAATGTCAAGATTGCCGACTTTGGCCTCTCCAACGTCATGGAGGACGGAGACTTCTTGCGAACCTCGTGCGGTTCGCCCAACTACGCCGCGCCCGAGGTCATCTCCGGCAGCCTGTACGCCGGCCCAGAGGTCGACGTGTGGTCGTGCGGCGTCATTTTGTATGCGCTACTGTGCGGCAGCCTGCCTTTCGATGACGAAAGTATTCCCAACCTTTTCAAGAAGATCCGCGGCGGCATGTACTCGCTGCCGAGCCACTTGTCCGAGATGGCGCGCGACTTGATTCCTCGCATGCTTGTCGTGGACCCCATGAAGCGCATCACGATCCCCGACATCCGGTGCGTTGCTGATCATGAATTCGACCCCCTGCATCCGCGCACATTCCGACTAACCCGGCCGATCCTCGCTCAGACAACATCCCTGGTTCCAGATCGACCTGCCACCCTATCTCCAGCACCCGCCCGAAGTCGTTGAGAACGAGGCGAGTATCGTTACTTCATATGTTGGCGTGACTTATTTTTTCGTAGCAGACTCTAACATCCTTGCGTGCTTGGCTCCTTCAGACGCTCAAAATCGACGAAGATTGTATGTCACAGGCTTTGAGCTTTAATCACGGGACGCCACCTATTACACGTGAGCAGCTCATTGGTATGCTCATCCGGCGAGAGAACCACCCGGTGCGCGTCACATACGAGCTAATCCTTGATCACAAGAACGCCAAGATCCGCATCGATGAGCTACGCGACGTGCGGACAGTCAACAACAAACCAAAGACTTTTTCCACACCCGAGCCTAGCACTCTCCTCCTTCCTGGTGCGTTGATCCGGCGTGTACTGCGCTGCGTCGGAGAATCTGACATCACTGACGTTTCATTCCATTGCCGAAATCAGGACGAGGGCCACTTCCGATGGCGGCGTCTCCTCTCGTTACACCCACAGACAGCCGACAATTCGGCGGACGAAATCTCCCAGGCGGATACATGCAGCAACGGATGATGAATCCGAGCCCGCATCATGCTTCGAATCCCATGAACCCTGCTGGTTTTGACGAAAATGGAATCACGAACGGCGGCGCTGTTCCGACACCCAAGAGGCGTCGATGGTACTTGGGCATTCAGTCGAAGAAGGAGCCCGCGCACGTCATGTCTGAAGTGTACAAGGCTCTATTTGTGCTGCACTTCGAATGGAAGGTCGTGGCGCCCTACCGTATCAAGTGCCGGTGGCAAGCGAAGGGATTCCCGACCGGCAGTGACTCAAGCAAGCTGAATTCCCACCTAATGGCACAGTCACAGATCAAGATTGGTTTGCAGTTGTACAAGGTCCAGCAGCACATTTACCTGCTTGATTTTCAGCGGCTCGAGGGCAATGCGTTCATCTATATGAATCTGTGCGCGCGGATTATCACAGAGCTGAAGACGTTGTCAGGAATTCGGCCAGTCACAGCGCCTGGACACGACCCACGTTTTGGCGAGGGGGGCATGCCAATGCCCGGAGGCGCGCTCCACCACCATGGCTCGGTGCACATCCACCCCCATAATCCCCACCAGGCCAACGTGCAGCACTGATTCTCAGAGGAACTTGCAGCTGCATGCTCCCCGACGAATTCTTGTACCCCGACGGCATCGCTTCGACGCCCCAATTCTAGGAGACACCGACAGAACATACCAAGATGCATTATGATAGGGCAAAGGGAGCCATTACCTTGCTCCTTCCGAGATACCACAAAAAACTTTTGCACCCCGTTCTCTTTTCGTTCTTTCAAAGCTTTATAGCGAGGCATGCTTTTGCCATTCGCCACCAGAATTGCTCTTTGCATGGCGGTTATACTACATGAACGCCGTTCTCCCCATCCCCCGTGCCACCTTCCTCCACAATTGCAGCGTTCGCACTAATGTTTGCCCTCTTTTCGTTTGCTCGGCGCTTGGCGAGCTCTGGGTCAATTCGCAAGGTGCTACCCGAGATGAGTTGTCCTGCCGCGGTGCACAGCAACGTGATTGTCTGCACCAGCGTCAGCGACATGACATCTTGCGATCGGTGATGTCGGTTCGCATCAATTGCGGCCGTTGCGGTATCGGTAGGAACCTCCACAAAGTTGGCGCTCACTGGTTTCGGATGCGCATCAAGGGATGCAGAGTGCGCCCATGCATGCACCGACTCACTACTTGTCGAGATGGACGCCGTCACATTGATCACTGAGCAAAATGAATTTGCGGCGTTCGTGGATGGCACACAGTGTGAGCTCACTGCTCTTGTTATTGCCTGGAGTCGGTCCCTGTTGCACCATGATAAAGGCTGCGTGAGTCCACCATACTCGTCGTCTGCAAAAACCAGCGCTCCTACATTGGTGCTCCAAGTGCATCGCCTTGGTTGCAGGTATCGCCGCTCACGACCGAGGAGTAGTTGATCAAGCAGTGAACGCGGGGAAATCGCGCTGCAATAGATCGACTCCAGTCGTCGAGTTGTTTCTTGGTGGCGAAGTCGCAAAGAAGCGGGAGCATGGCACCTCGAGGAATACCAAGATGCTCGTGGGTTTCTGGGCAGCGCGCGAGGGACGTCGCCATGAAGGTGTCTAGCATCGATCGATCCCTGCATGCGTCGGCATGAACAAACATTAGCACAAGGGTGGCTAGTCTTCGATGGCCAGCTTCAAACAAGTACGTACGAAAAAGTGACGAGTACGTTTGCGCCAATGGACCACAGATGGGCAGCCACGTTCATCATGAGCTCGTTGTCGCTACCCGTCATCACAACCTGCAGCGACACCGCATGTCCGTGAGTTCGTGTTACTAGCAATGGCACCAACACCTGTCGATTGTACGCACCACTTTGCTGGCAAGCGAGGAAGTCGCTGCCAACGCTGGATCGTGCAACGGTGCGGGAGGTGGCATGGCATATACACCATCCGCGTCGTCCACTCGGTGCGCTGCCGACCTCGTAAGAGACCCTCCCGAGTACATGGGTGGTGACATGCCGGTCGCGATCGCTGCGACCGCCTCGCTGTCGTTCGCCGTCACCTTGGCGCGCTTGGGGTCGGCGTCGTTGTCGTCGCCCGCTTGGGAGCCCACAGGCTCCTCAGCGCCGCGTTTGACGCCCGCAGACAATGTCTGCAGGCCTGCGTAGAGCCCCGTGACGATCTCGTTGCGCACGTTGCACCTTCCGTCGCGCATGCTCTGCAGGAAGATCTGCACGGCGAGGTCTCCGTCGGCCTCCTGCTTCTGCTTGAGCAGCGACATGAACTCGGGGTGCTTGCTCCACAGGTGGTTCTCGATGCGTCCTCGCCGGCAGTTGAGTCGGCTCCAGATCTTGGGCGCGTCGCGCTTCGTCGACGACGGCTCGTCGCACACCATGCACACGACCACGTCGACCGCCTCGCCTGCTGTCGTCGCTTCGGTGGTCGACACCGCGGCAGCCTCACTGATGCGAGGCTTCATGGCCGTGCCCGAGACCGCCGAGGCCGCCAGCGAGCGCTCCATGATCGGCAGCGCGTGCTGCCAGCGCTTCTGGAACGTGAACACGCGCTTGCGGGACGCGCCGCCCTGACCGCCGCCCTTGCCGCGCCTGCCCGCCGCCGGCTCGCCCTCAGCGCCCGCTGGCCCTAGAGATGTGGCGCCTGGGCTCGAGCTTGAAGAAGCAGCGGCGGCGGCCGCGAGCTCGCCGCCGGCAGCTCCGCCGGCCAAGAGCGCGGCCGCGTGCTCCGCCATTTTCAAACGCTGAGGACGGGAAATGGGTGGTACGAGGTACCGACGGTTAGGTACCGAGTCAAAAGGGGGAAAGGTACCTTCGCGACACATGAGCGCTGGAGATAACGGCACTTTCTGACATAAATGTATTTAACTGTAATATACCAAAAATTTCTATGCTGTCATGGATCGCATCAATAGCAAGGGCGACGGACGGTGGACGAGGAGACCTTGGCGCTGATCGACGAGCTAGTCTCTGCCAATATGGAGTGGGCATACGTCTTCTCTGACGCAGATATCATGGACGAGCACCGTTTTTAAGCACCAGTTCCAGCTGCTATTGCGAAGACACTTCGGACCAAGCTTCACAAGTTCTGCGCTGCTATTTCCTTTGGCGTAGCCGAACGCGTGGGTAGTGTTAAAGGCAGTAAGTGTCAGGTGCCGCATCGTGACGTTGGTGTCAGTAGCACCAACCTCCTCGATCATACAATTATCCCTGGGTCGATGATTGTTGCATTCAAGATGCACTTATATACTCGGCTACGGCTGGAACCGCCTTGTTGCAGATTTCACCGAGCAGGAAACCATCAGCCTGCAGCGTGATGGTCTTCTTTTTCGCGGCGATTTTATCCACGCGGGCGGAAAGTACGAGAAAACAAACTTTCGTCTTGACTGCTATCTTTATCCTCCAGACTATGCTCGCCCGGAAAACTCTACAGTTATCGTCGCCCGGACATTCGCCGAGCAAGAATCCACGTCCAGTGAGCGACCTGTTGATTGCCCAGTGTGCGATGAAACGTTCAAGACAATGAAGTTATTTCTCAGGCCCGTCAACCGTGGACATCATGGGTTTTTAACAAACGCATCACTACTCAAGATGGTTCAGCTACTTGTTCGAAACTTTGAGTCCGTCTCAAAGTGGTTGCAGCGCGATGGTGAGGCGCTTTGTGTCGTCTGCCTGCTCATTGGTGACAGGAGCTCCGCTGTAATGTTGCAATATGGTCAAGCATCCCGAAGTATCAACAGCTCCTCCCCTGTGAAGAACCGAATACCATGCCAACTTATGACCGAGTTGAGCTGTTTTTCAGCAAGGCTCGTGTTATTATTGTTTATATGCGCCACGCAATGCTGCCCTACTCAGTGGGGATGCTGTTTTTTTAAACGCAACTGGTCGTTGGAGTGTCCAGACTGCCGAGGAGTGTTTTTAGTATCGAATCATCATCTAGTGCGCCTTTATACATTTGTTTACTTCAGAGTTTGCATCCTCTGTAATGCCATTTAAGATATTCCTGGCTGCTATTCCACAATCGTCCACCGCACGCTGTCGTTCGCGTGAGTGTGCTACCCCAAGGCTTTGTTTGACAACATAGCTCGAGTGACGCGCTTGAGCTTGAGTGTGGGATGTTCGTGCTTGACGGAAAAAGGGAACAAACTGGCAGGTTCTCGTACATTGCTTTTCTCGATACGAAACCATTAACAGCGAATTAATCTGAGTTCAAATTGCCAGCGCAAGAGCAACAGCCTCAGCTTGTTGCGCACGTTGACGGCATCTTTGCCCAAGTCCTCTGGTCAGAAACCAACGTCCTAATTGCGAGATGGGTGGTACAAGGTGCCGACGGCCAGGTACCAATGGGAAAATGAGATACCTTCGCGACACATGCCTACGACGCTGGTCGTGTCGCGAGAATGACGGTCTAGAAGTTGCTGCAGGTCTTGGTTAAACACCATTTATCAACTAGATATATATGATTGCAGTCGCAAGTGTTGTCACATAGTAAAGAATTGAGAAACATCGTTCAACTCACTTTGAGACCCTTACAAATTAAAAGAGGGTCAAGTTCGAAGTTTCACCTCGCCCCCCTTTCTCCGGGTTTAGTGCAAGTTCCTCGCCTCGCAGCCCAGCTTGGCCTCCGCTCGCCGCGCTTCCTCGCCTCGCCGCTCGCCTCCCGCCGCTGCGCGCCTCGCTCCTCGCCCCATGGACGCTGCGCGCGCCTGTGACGCGCCAGACGCGGCGTCTCCGGCGCTCGACCGGCCGTTTTTGCGCGCGCTGCTGCCGGCGCCGCCTCCTGCCGCCGCTTCCGCCGCTGCTTCGGCCGCTTCGCCGTCGCCGGAGCTCAAGCAGGAGCTGTCACCGCACGCCGAGGCGCTGGCGCTGCTGGGCGACGGGTTCGTGACGCCGCCGAGAGAATTAGCAGACACTGCAGCGACTTCCACTACTTCTACTGTCCAAGTAATTCCACCATCAGCAGCTTCTTCAGCTAGTAATCGAGGGAGCAAACGCTCTATCGGTCAGGCCAAGCAGCGAGCGGAGCGCCAGAGCCTCGCTGGTTATCATGGGGAGGAAGGAGGACAGCAGAGAAGCAAGCGCGTGTACGCGGACCGCCGCAAGGGCAGCGGAGACTTTTTGAGGAAGGGACAGTGGACGACCACGGAGGAACAGCTCGCGAGGGCGCTCATCGAGGCTTTCGAGCAGGGATACCTGCCGGTGTACACGGGCATCCGGCTGCGCGGGTACCTGGCGGTACAGCTCCAGTGCGACCCCATGCGGATCTCGAAAAAGCTGTGCACGGGCATCGTGGACGGACTGACGATCCCGAAAAACTTTGGCCAGAAGAAATTCAAGCTGCGCAAGAAGGAGAACTGGGACCGAGAAGAGGCCTCCCGCATCATCGCGAACCTGGAAATGCTCACGGCCGAGCTCTGGCGCGAAGCCCCGGTCTCCTGCCCGTCGTTTCTGACGCTCTCGAGCACGCGCAACAGCGAGGAGCCGCTGAGCCTGCGGGAATTGTCGTTTGCGAGCTGCATGTCGCCTGCGAGCCCCGGCCGAAGGTTGTCGCCGTCTGTGGCCAAGAAGCACAAGAGCACCGTGTTCCCGATCATCTATTTAAACCTCTCCAAGAAGCAAAAGCGTTCGTCAGACAATGCTGGCAGCAGCAGTAGCGACAGCGACGCTGACCCATCCGATTCCACGACACCCGTTATGAGCGAGGAAGAGAAAGTCGCGCGCCGACCTCGCAAGCAACGGAAGACCAAGCCGCTCGACGGCGAGTCGCTGCAGGCCGCGTACGACCTGCTGACGCTCGGCGCGGCAAACACAAAGGGCAAGAAGATCAGAGCCAGGAGGACGAAACCCAAGGTAGCCAAGCCCAAAAGCGAAGTTCCCGCGAAACCGCGATCGACAGCGAAGGACAAAGGTGAGAACCTTGCCAAGCTGTCGCTACCCGTCAAGTCCGAAAGCGAGACTTCTACCATGTTGCCACCAACCATCGAGCCGCACAGTAACATTCCTGCCTCCCAGCCGCAGAACGGCATCGCTCCTTAACAGCGGCGGTGTTCGCGATTGTGTTTGTCGAGACCTTGTGCCGGCGCGTCTCGATTGTTATTGTATGAAAAAAGTAGCCTAGCTGTTGGTTTGAGCCTGTTCGAATGAAATCGCTACAGCATTGAGCTTGATCATTTGAATGTTCACCTGCAGGCAGCCCAACAAGAAACCGATCAGGTCGATGCCCTCAAGCGCGGACTGTGCCGACCATCGGTCTGAGCAAGTCGCTCGAGCTCTACATCAACTTCACAAAAGCGGCTAGTCGCTGGCAAATGAGTTGCGTGGTGCGAGTTTGCTAATGCACAGAAGGCTGAAGACGACCTGGAGTCGCTTGAAATTATTCACCACTTTTCCCTACACAATTCATCTGCCTCAGAAAGACCTAGTGAAGCCAATTTGTATCAGTGGGATGCAGATCCCCAATTGGAGGGAGGAGGAGGCTCGAAGTCAGTCACGGATCTCCTTTGCGATTGACGCGTGATCTCGCCAGTGAGAAAGTTGGTGCGGAGTGGAGAGAAGACAAGAGTTGACAAGACCGAGTAGGCCGTGATGGAGACGTCGGGAGAGTTGGTTGCTGCTGGTACGGACGGAGATATGGATACCGTGCGACGCCTTGTTGAGTGTGGTGCAGACGTCGACGCAAGAGGGGAAGACACAAGAACCGTGCTGATGCAAGCGTCGAGACGAGGACATTTGGACGTTGTCAAGTGCCTCGTTGATCACGGAGCTGGTGTGAATGTTTGCAGCGGGAAAAGAAGGTGGACGGCTCTGCTGGAGGCTGCGCGATATGGTCACTTGGAGGTTGTGAAGTACCTGGTTGAGCGTGGAGCAGATGTGGAAGCTACCACCGACGACGGGTGGACAGCCTTGAAGACTGCAGCTCGAAGTGGCCACCTGACCACGGTCAAGTTCCTTGTTGACGTGAATGCTTCGTTTGGTGTTGGAGAAGAATATGGAGCTACAGCGCTAGATGAAGCTGCTTGTGGTGGTTACGTCGATGTTGTGAATGGTCTCGTTGGCATTGGTATTAGTACACTGAACAGCGGATCGGCAGTTTTCATGGAGGCTACAAGAGGTGGTAGTGTGGAGGTTGTGAAGTATCTTGTTGACATCTGCGGAGCCAATGTGAACGACACTGATAACTACGGGAGAACGGCTTTGATGATTGCTGCTGGAGGTAGCCACTTGGAGGTCGTGAGATATCTAGTTGATGTCGCTGGAGTCGACGTAAATGCTGCTGCGGACTACGGTTGGACAGCTTTGATGTTGGCTGCTGAATGTGGCCATATCGAGGTTGTGAAGTTTTTGGTTGGTCACAGTGGAGCTGATGTGAACGCAACTGATAACAACGGAAGGACGGCATTGATACGGGCTGCTGAAAACGGCCAATTACTGGTTGTCAAGTGTCTTATTGTTGTCGGGGAAGCCAATGCAAATGCTACTGATAATAACGGCTGGACGGCTTTGATACGGGCTGCTGAGCGTGGCCATCTGGAGGTTGTGCAGTACCTGGTTGATGACGGTGGAGCGAATGTGAATGCGACTAGTAACAACCGGTCGACGGCTTTGATGCGCGCTGCTCGAAATGGTCATTTAAGCATTGTGAAATACCTTGTTGACTGTGGAGTCGATATTGAGGTCGCTCATAACAACGGTGTAGTTGCAATCACTCTTGCAGCACAAAACGGACACCTCGATGTTCAACGTGCTCTGAATCACCATGCGTTACGATCTACATCACTAATCGGCAATGAGTCAGCAACAACACGCGGAGTGCTCACTGCGCTCGACTTGGAGTTGTTAATATCTGCATTCGATCTCAAAGTCACACAAGTTATCGACGCAGAAATTTCCACTCATGACTTCATAGCCAAGTGGCTCGACGCTGATGTCGCGCTGAAATTGTTTGTCTCGCATGCTTCCAATACCTCCTTTTCCGCAGAGGTGACAATGTGGCATCAGTTACGCCATCCAAATGTCATTAAGCTGTATGGGGCGTGTGGTGTGGGGCACAATTTGTTTGTGTGTGAGCTAGCACACAAGGGAACTGTGATTAACTATCTCAAGGCGTGTCCACCCAATAAGCGACAACCGTGGAAATATCTGCATCAAGTTGCACTGGGACTAGCGTATTTGCACGAGCGTGGAATTATTCATGGTGACTTGAGGGGGAGTAACATTTTGGTTGGAGATGATGGCCAAGCGAAACTTGCGAACTTCGGTTTGAGTGGATCATCGAATTCGAGTCGTGATCGCGAGTCAAGGAGACCATCTCGAGGTTTTGTTGGGTCGATGCGCTGGCAGTCGCCCGAATTGTTGAGGGGTAGAAAGCCAACATACGCATCTGATGTGTACGCACTCGGATTGTGTATGGTTGAAATGTTGACAAGGAAAATTCCCTGGCATGATGAAGACCCGGGCAGTGTTCGTAGGAGAAAAAAGAATTGGAAACCAGAATCAAACGAAAATGGACCACAGGGGCCTACCGACAGTCCCCCAACAGAATGCGCGCGATTGCTGAAGCAACTTTGCTGCCATGGCCCGACCCTCCGACTGTCTGCTTCATCTTGCGTTCAAAAGTTTGAAGCATTGGCCGAACAGGAAGGGAGAACTAGTATGGCGTACACGCTACAATCTCAAACCCAACAACTATCCGGAAGTGATAACCTATGCTGGCGTAATGATATGCAAACATTGTGGACAAATATTCAAGACCTGTACAAACGCGACACTGCTGCAGCTTCAGGAACCAACTCCTATCGTTATCAATCAGTCATTGGCGATCTCACACAACTCTTTGATCTTATCCTAACGACATACCAGCCAACCAAAATATTTGAGCAAATGCACAGCATACTCAAAGATACGGTGGACCTTGTCCAGAATGTCGGCCAAACGACCTTGGTGCTTCAATTATCGTCAACTAGAGCCACGAAAAGTAGCTTCCACGTACTACGTCGACGCGTTCAAGTTCTCAAAAGACAGCTTGGTATTCATCCGAACCAAAGTTTAGTTGATCAAGGCACAACTGATAGTGATACTTCACATAGCGCACAGGAAATACAAATGTTCATTTCGGAGATCTCGAAGACGTGGTTGATTCTAGACGAACTCGAAACGAGCGAGGAGCGTGCAGCGTTTCTGTCGTATTTGCACTCGGAGATCAACGACCATGGGACGAACTACACCAATGACCAGGTTGAGATTATGCAGCAAGCGTACAATGACCTCAAGAGCAAATTGAATGCCGATGAAGCCTTCACGACCAATTTGCCGGTGTGGTTTATTCCGTGGTACGAGTTGACTCAATCGAGTCGGGGAGAGATTGAGATCGGGTCAGGTGGCTTTGGAAACGTGTATTTGGCAAAATGGTTGGACTCAGA
>JAASGX010000475.1:0-20708 GCA_023334415.1 Phytopythium chamaehyphon | reverse complement strand
TTCCAGGTGACCCATATAAGCAGCCCATATCAGTGCAGCCCAGCCATACTCGGCCTTAACGTTAATGTCGGCGCCTTGCTCCATGAGATACTTCACCACGTCCAGATGACCTTCGTGAGCAGCATGAACCAGCGCAGTATATCCTTCGTCATCCTCGGCGTCGACGTCAGCGCCTTGCTCCATGAGATACTTCACCACGTCCAGATGACCCTTGAGAGCAGCAAGTGTCAGCGGAGACCTGGTTTGATCAGCGTCTAGCTTCAGGAGATACCACACAACGTCCTTATCATTAGCCAGATCTTGCGCGGAGTCGCCACTTTCGCTCTCGGCGGCTTTGTCGGCGCCTTGCTCGACGAGATGCTGCACCACGTCTAGGTGACCTTCTTCGGCAGCATGCATCAGCGCAGTGTAGCCTTTGTCGTCCTTGGCGTTGACATCGGCGTGTTGCCCCACGAGGTACCGCACCACATTCAGATGACCGCTGACAGCCCCCCACATCAGCGCAGTCGAGCATCCCGTGGTCTTGGGGTTGACTTCAGCGCCTTGATCCACGAGATACTGTGCCACCTCCAGATGACCGCACGAAGCAGCCTTCATCAGCGCAGTGGTGCCATACTCGTCATCCTTGGCGTTGACGTCGGCACCGCCTTGGACCTGCTGCTTGACCGTCGAGAGATCGCCCGCTTTCGCAGCATAACAAAGTCTCCGGTTCGTCATGGTGATCTGTGAGCGACGAAGCAATTCCCAACTGAGACGCTGAGGCAAAGCCTATACACCTGCAAGGTGTCTGTGGATTCCCGTTGCTAGAGGGAAGTGGGACGTCTGCGCTGGAGGTGTCCTCCATGAGAGATCCACGTCACTTTGCCAATCATTTTTGATGGTGAACGCGAGCTTCCTGGCTTTCCTTGATCTTCAGCCTCACGAGCAAACAGCAATACCACGAGCTCGATCCTGGCACATTTTGACCCTCGATGTTAGGTCTCGACTTGCACGAGCGACATGCGGTTCAGATAGTTAATCCCGTCTACGACAAGCTCCGACACAACATGAAAAGGTGGCCTCGTACTCAGAAACGTGTTGCAGACTTGGGCTAGGAACCACATTCAACTTCCCCATCAAAGTCACCAGCTTTTTCATGATATAGTAGGGAGCTCATTCGGGCAACAAGGCTAAATCGTGCAACCAAGTGGGTCTCAGTTCGTGGAGGACTCCGTGGAGCAAGAACGTGCGCACCCGGTGGCGTGCTCCGCGAGAGCCCACCTACACTGCTCATCCCAGGAGGGATTTTTATCTTTGTGTTTTGTACATGGGCTTGAGGATGAACAGCTTGGGGCGCTCACCGCCCTGGTAGCCTTTTCATTCGAGTAATAGATTGTCAGGCAGCAAGGAACTTGCTGCCGCCCTCGCGCGAGTGGATTTCTGTCTTGCCATCCTCACAAACCTCAGCCACGCCAAAGGCATTTTTGTTGTTGCTGCCTTCATTGCAGTCGGCTACCTGGCTACAGTCTCATTTGTTCTGCTTGAACTGTTGGAGATGCAACCCGCGTTCCTGGCAATATCACTGTACAGGCGCTCATTTCCAGGCGGAGGCGTCCAGCTCCCGCCCACCAGCAGCCTCACGCAACAAGACAAGACAGGCGCACACCGCTCACTCATTCATCATAGGCGCCCCTGGGGCGCGCACCACCCGCATGCACATGTAAGCTCTCGTTTCAATTCACTCCGCTTTCTTCCCACTACTCCTCAAGACCCAGTCCTCCCGCTCTGCCCCTTTCCTTCACGCGCACGAGGTGCCACATGAACCTCTAGAAGTCTTCAAGGGAAAAAGACTTCCCAGCGATGCCCTCGACTTATCGTGTAGTTGTGCTCGTTGGCACACTTCTGTCTGCCAGGACTCTTGCCATCGATATCCCCTACCAGCTTAGCTTGGTCACAAATCTAGACCCTCTAACTCTGCCGCTGCCGACCATCGCCGAGTATCCAACGCTCTATAACCGCGTCCAAACAGATGAAGCTTTCGCAAGCCTTCCCACCGGTCTCCAACGAGCCGTGCTGTGGGATGTGGGGCTTGTTCGACTCGGCAGTTCGACCAAATACACACAGATCTACACGCAGTGCACAGACAGCATGAACGACATTTTCCTAACAGCTCAATCGATGGACTCAACGCGCTGCTCTATCAACGCCGACTGCAAGGGTGGCGTGCAAAGCGTCGCAGTCCAGTCGTGCGATCCAGCAGCCATCGTTGAGCAGACGGCATGTGCTGTCATTGACGACTCCAACTCGCTCGCCGTACCAGAGTGGAACAACATCACCATGTACTCCAAGACGCCTGCCGAGTTGTCTTGGGGGTACGATCCTGAGATCTACGCGCACGACTTGGCAGAGCAGGACAACGCGTCCTCCATGGTTTACACGATCACCCAATTTCGCAACACCATGCTTGAAGATCTTGGTTCCAGCGATAATACTTGCCTCCCACAGAATATATTTGTCGTCCCGTGCCGCAAGATCGCATCCAGCCAGATCGAGATAGCCAACTCGCTCTGGTGTATGCCTGAAAGGCTATCTTCTGTCACATCGTGGCAACTTTCTGTCAACTCGACATCAAACACCACTTCCGCAGGGATGAAAACTGGTTCGATAATCGCGATAGCACTATCTGTATTTGCATTGCTGTTGGCCACCGGGGTTTTCGCATTCTGCTACCGACAGCGCAAACGCAAGTTCGCCAATACCTCTTACCAAGAATCGCTACTTGTGGGGACCAGCAGGGCATACAGTGCTCAGCCAGTACTCAACTCTGATGGTACTACTAATACCTTGTTGGATGTTATCACTGCTGGAAGCTATGCACCATGGGAAGATAACACCATTGTTGGATCGCGGCTTCCTCGAGAAAAAGTTGTAGTTGGGGTTCTTCTCAGCCGAGGTGCCTACGGAGAGGTTTACAAAGGCGCCTACCTTGGAGATGTTGTCGCAGTCAAAATGCTACTCCCAGAAACCCGCAAAATTCTCAAACACGTGACCGCATTTCTGACCGAAGCAAAATTGATGGCGGCACTCGAGCACCCATCGATTGTACTGTTTGTAGGCGTGGCGTGGAACTCTCTCAGCGATCTATGTGTCATATCCGAGTACATGACAAGGGGTGATCTTCGCGGACTATTGATTGAGTACGAAGATAAATCTCATCCAAAGGGGTTCGACTACACCAAGATCAAGATTGCTCATCACATCGCGCACGCTTTGACTTATCTTCACTCTTTGGAACAGCCTGTGTTGCACCGTGATCTCAAGTCGAAGAACGTGCTTCTCGATAGTGAACTAAATGCGAAGCTGACGGACTTTGGCGTCTCTCGCGAGTGGGAGGATAGAACAATGACCGCTGGAGTTGGAACGTCCCTGTGGATGGCACCCGAGGTCATGATCGGCGGCAAGTATGATGATAAGGCCGACATGTTCTCATTCGGAGTGCTACTGAGCGAGCTAGATTGCCACTTGCTACCTTACTCACACGCAAGGGAGAAAAGTGACTCTGGTCGAAAGATGCCGGATGCAGCAATCCTTCAGATGGTGGCAGCGGGTGCGCTTCGTGTCCAATTCAGTGAGAATGCGTTGCCAGAGGTGATAGACCTTGGTTTGGCATGCGTAGCGATGGATCCAAAGGCTCGTCCGGCAGCTCCGGAAGTGCTGTACAAGCTTCAGAAAGTGATGCAAAGTCTCTATTCAACATTGTAGGTTAGGTGACTGTGAGAGTATTCTTGATCATTTTACTACTTCATAAACAATGCGAAGGACCAAAAAGTGTTCGACGAGTTCAAGGTATGAGCTGGAGAGAATCCTGTACACCGTAAATCTGTTAGCACCGCACTACATGCCATCAATAACAAGAACGTGACCAACTACTCAGTCTTCTCAAAACATAATGCAATCAGTGATGCCAACGTTTATTAGCTTATCTGTTTTCGTAGAGCTAATCGGATCTCACCGATCCGGTGAGGACTTTACTGCATTTCTTCGAGCTGCTCGATGCCGTTCTCTTCAATAAACTGGCGCACGCGGCTGGGATGAAACTTGACTCGTGGGTCGTTCTCCAAGTATTCGTCCACTGCGTGCTTGAAGTTTATCCATGCCGGTACCTTCAATGTTCCATCGCTAGAAGTATAGTAATCAAACAGGTCACCAAGTTTCACTTTGGCGTGACGATATTCGAGCCGGTCACCCGTGGGCCACGCTCCGATGACCTCACCAAGCTTTTGGGGGTAAAGCAAGTGCTGCCTCTTTTAGTGAATCGTTGCATACACATTGAACATGTAGATCGATCATCCCGCAGTCGAGCCTGACAAACGTGCAGTAGTAGTAAGTGCTGTTGGTAGCTGTGACACCAACGTCGAACCATCGTTGGTAGTCTTCGATTTTTCGGATTGGACACTCGTCGATCGCTGCCATCCTGGATAATGAGTTTTCTTGTCTAACTTGCAAAAGCGAAAATGGGGCCAGACTGGAATGGTGAGTCGGCTCCAAGTAGTTGCCTTCTCAGAATAAAATCTGCAAATCTAAATTATTGCGGAGTCCGCCACATCTTCTCCGTCGATAACTTTACCACGACAACGCTCAATTCGCTTTCTTGGAATAAATGATGGCGTCGCTGAAAATCCAACCCCAGGCATGAACAGCATCTCAACTCTGTTCTAATCGTGGGTTACACGACGTGGGCCGCCTCGCTCAACGGCGCCACGCGCCCGCCCGCCATGGTGCTCTCCTAGGCAGCCCACGCAGGGTCCCAATTCTTCCAGAATTGTCGGTTTTCCAACGGTCCCTTGCAGCAGCCTCTTGAGGAGCTGAGAGAAGCTTTTTGGCTCATGCAGCTCCACAACCAAGCTACTCAGTCGGCGATTCGCGGGATGGAGTCCAAGCGGCTGCACTTCCTGGCTCATGACCCGGGGCCACCCAGCAAACCACCAGGTCCTTCGAGGCAAGTCGCTGCACCAGAGTGCTTTTCAAGCCAGCGACGAAGGATAACAGCGTGCGACGAGCCACTCAAGGTAGCCGCCATGCGTGGCTACGCGGCGCGCGCGTGGACGACAAGCTACTCACGTGGTCCAAAAGTGGAGATGTTCTGCGCTGTTCCCCCAGTGATGCAGGGCATACGCCTGGGATTGGGATGTGACCTTCGTCCGACAAAGTTCGTCGGCTTGTCGAGCGCGCACTGTGCGCTGACATCATGTGCATGTGGTAGAGACAACAACGCGTGGGTGGCCCGCACTTGCGGGAGGTCAAACCTACACAGCGAAAGCCTGTATAAGCCGTGGAGGCCTTAATCGTGGTTGGTAACAACTATAGATCATAAGGTTGTTGAAAAAGCCTAGTCTACCCGGTTCGCTCGGCGCGTGCTTCCGCGACCGACCTCGCCCGTGTAAATAACTATGTGAACGCAACGTCAAAACTGGTGGACACTATCAGTGCAGCAACTCGGTACGTTTCCGCGCAGTGTCCCAGTTCAGCAGGTCCGTGAGCAGAGCGACCACGTCCTGCGCTACCTCGACGCCGAACTGGATCGCTCCACCTGCCGAATACGTGGCGATAGCGCCCTGGATGTCTGCCATGCGCCGCAGCTGAAGCAGCATCATCGGTGGCATCGGCAGCCGACTCTCGGTCGTAAAGAGGCTGCGGTACTCCGAGCTGTCGCGAAGCAGTGCAAGCTGTCCAGACACGTGCAGCGGGCCACCACACTCTTCCTTGATGCGCTTGAGCGAGGGTCGCATATCAAGACTGAAGCTGAGCAGGATCTCGTCGATGATGCGAATACCCTGCTGCACAACGCGGTTCGAGTGCGACGCCGTCTCGTAGATCAGGTAGCGCAGCTGGCGGTCCCACATCCGGCAAAGCGGCAGGAATCGCGCAATGTTCTGCACCAGCGGCTTTGGAAGCCGCATCGTTCGATCCATGAGTTCGTTGTACCTTTGCCGCTGCGGGTTCTTGAACGCCGGGATCACTTCCGCGCGACCCAGCACATATAGAGTTGACAAATGCATCATGGTGTAGCACCGCTCGCGCCGCAGAAATTCACGCATGAGGCGCAACTGGTGCTGCACGGTGATCTTGAGGCACAAGTCCACGTGTCCTCTTCGCTGCGCTGTCTCCGCTGCAGTCTTGTCACGATCGTCTTTGAGGAAAATGTCAGCACCTGCCGTCATGAGCGCTTCCACTGCAGCTGTGTGACCTCGCTTCGCAGCGAGCAGAAGCGCGGTGCTGCCCTGCCTAGTCTGTTTGTTGACGTTGGATCCCGAGTCGATCAACGTCGTCGCAATTACAGCGTGCCCGCGCTGCGCTGCCAACATCAAAGCCGTCATCCCTTCATTCTGTACGCACAACCACAAACAACTCGTTAGAAACCCAGTCAATAAAAACTGTGGAAAACAAAATGCAGGCAATGTACGTTGGCAGCACACGTGTCGACGCCCCGGTGGATCAAAAACTTGACGACGTTGTCTCGGCCCTCCTGTGCCGCGCGCATGAGCGGCGTCGTGCCCTTCTTGTTGGCGTAATTGAGGTCGGCACCGCACGAGAGAAGCAGAATGACGACCGGGAGGTGCCCAAAGTGCGCCGCCGGGATGAGCGACATGTTCTTGGACTCTTCGTTGGCGCCGCAGTCCAGCAGGAACTTGGTCGTGTCTTCCCACCCCTTCTGCGCCGCCAGCAGCAGCGCGTACGTGCGCTTGTCCTGCATAATAACCCCGTCAACTCTAGACTCCACCTCAAAAAAAAATCCCAGCAATCCATCCACGCACCGAGTTATAGTTGACATCGGCGCCCTCCTCCAGCAGGAACGCGCAGAAGGGCAGCAGATTATTCTTCACTCCAATCATGAGCAGCGTGAGCCCCGTCTCGTCCTCATCATTCACCAGCCTCCTCATGATCTCGTCTCCATTCACAGCGGCCTTGATCATCCGCATGCTCTTCTGCAGCGTCGCGAGCCGCGGGTCCTTGGCCGCGCTGAACACCACGAGCTTGACATCGTCGTAGCTGAGCTCCCCGCCCTGCTGCGCCTGCTGCGCGTGCTGCTCGGCCTCCACCGCGTCCAGCCGCACCATCGACAGCTGTTGCAGCTCCTCGTCGTCCGTCGTCGACTCGTCCGCCTGCGCCGCCAGCGCCATGGGCTCGTCCTCGATCACCGAGGCCGCCTCGAGCGTTCCGGGGGCCTCTGCGAGCGCCTGCAGCGCCCGCGCGCCCTCCGTGCGGCTGCGCAGCGACATGGCGAGGAAAGGCGCGATGCCAACGTTCCCGGAGAGCGCCGAGAGCCGCGGAAGTCGCGCTGGGACCGCCAGCGCGTCGGGAACTGGAGCAGGAGCAGCTGGAGACGCGGAGGAGCTCGAGTCGTCCGACGTGCGCGCGCGCTTGCGCGGCGGCGACGCGTCTCGCCCAAATGGAGGCTCCATTAGCGATGCTAGCACTGGGAAAGGTTGAATATGAATGAGAAAAAGGGGGAAAGAACAAGAAGAAAGGACGGAGGAGAGTTGACCCGCAAGATGGTGGGGGTATGTACTTTGACAGGTTTTATGAGACAATACAAATGATAATGTGAATATTAATGTTGAGTGAGTACGTGAATGGAGAGTATTTGTTGGCAAGGCTGCCACGTCGATACTGCTGATATAGGGAAAGTGGTCAGGAGGTTGTGAGCTGGTTGGCGAGCTGATGGGAACTTCTAATGTGCAGAAGAGGCCATTGCGAGGCTCGGTGGAGCGCCAAAAGTGTCGATACATGACTCTTCGCCGAGAAAGTCGATGCTGAATTTGCTCCCTATTGTTTGCTCAAAGTGGTAACTTTTCCAATGCAGACTATCCTAAGCTTGCTTCGGAAACAGGAGAACTGTGTGACAACGGCCGCACAAGTAGAGCTGTGAAATCGACCCCAGGTCAGTTCTGCAGCTTTATAGACGACGACCTAGAACAACAACAAAAATGGAGCATCGTCAGCAACGTGACCGTGACTCTGCATCACGTTCTGGTAGACCACAATCGTTCACGAGACGCGAGCATCACTGCCGCCACGTTTGTTCAGGTCGCTTTTTGGCAGTTTTGTGCTTCGAGAAAAGTCCCAGGTGATGGTTTTAGACCCACTTCTTCGTCACGCTAATACCCTCGGCTGTCCGCCCTACCAAGAATCTCAGCCGCGACCTCAACGAGCCGGGATTAAAACCGTAGACAGAACCATTCTGTATGCAGTCTCCAGGGGATTTGGTCCGCGTCAATATGGTGGTACCGGATCCAGCTCAGGCAGCGCCTCCTTTGAATGGTTGTGTGGTTCAGAGTCGTTGGAGGTGTAGATTCTGCTACGGATGATCCACGACATTGTGATCTCTTGAAATTTGAAATGCAGCAATCTCCACCACGACAATAAGGCCCAAGTTGAAGGATCATCACTCCCAACGCTGTCTGCCACTGCAGCTGACGTCACGATGGCGCTTTTGACTGCGATCTCGATGCTAAATTAGCGCGCCGACCTTCAGGTGTCGCGTTGGAGCCGACTAACGACTCGCTGACTATTCACGGCGGGCGGTTTTCGATTGCTGGCGAAGCCCACACACACTACACACTACTTGACCGCTACGAGCGGTGATCGGCTGGGCTCACGCTGGACTTCGCGGGGGCTCATCATGACGCGAATCGAAGCAGAACCCGCGCCTATTGTGCCAACAATACCCGCCGCAGCACAAAATGGAGCAGCAGGGCCGTCGCCAGCACTGGCTCGAGGGTACTCGGTGCGAGCTTCGCTTGACAGGCTTCGTCGAGTGAGCACACAGATTCCTTCCAGAACCCATTTCCGAAGCAGTGTGCGTGATACCCTGCGAGTACGCTCCAACTCAATAGAATTGCTGTTGTTCGAGGTTCGAAGCGCGTTCGACCCCAACTCACGCGCCATCCACATGTGGCACCAGCTACTGCTTGCTTGTCTGTTCTACGAAGTTGCCGTGCTACCTTACCTTGCCACATTCGAATCCGACACCAAACATTGGTTGTCAGGACCATTAGCTGTGATTTATGCGTGCGAGATCCTCTTTCTAATTGATATATACGTCGAACTCAATACGGGTTACTACGAGGACGGCAATGTTACAAGAGATGCCAAGAAGTCGCGCATCAAGTACCTCAAGTCGGTACGATTCGTGCTAGACGTTATCGCGCTGCCGCCACTCTCGCTGCTGCCACTCACAATAGCAATATCTCCCGTCTATCTCGAACTGCACAAGTTTGTTCGAGTCTGGCGAATACCAAAGTACATCGCATTGCTGGACGATTTGTATGCGCGGCATTTCGAGTTACTCAAGATGTTCAAAGTTTTATTAGTGACTTTGCTGCTATCCCATTTCGTCGCGTGTGCGCGTTTTTGGTTTGGATATGATGAGCATGGAAACAATCATTGGCTCCCGCACAAGCCAGACCACGAGCAGTCTACATTAACAAAATACCTCATGTCGCTCTTCTGGGCTTTCGGTATGCTGACAGGGTTGTTTGAAGGAGAGCTCCCGCACGCCCTCATTGAATTTTGGTTCGCTCTCACTGTTGGACTTTGTGGTTTTTCACTCTTTACATATCTGTGCGCAACGTTTTTCATGATCTCCAAGTGCGAGAGCTCCCATTCCGAGACTGCTGAAGCTCGTATTACTCAGTTCAAGCATATACTATCGTTTCATCATGTACCCGATGAATTGAAAGAGCAGGCAGTCGGATACCTCAAACGTTATTACACAGATACGGAGTCGAACGACCGTGAAGCCATGAGATTGCTCTGCTCATCTATTTCCAAAGATGTTCAAGTAGCACTAGTCAAAGACATGGTAGCCAAGATTCCATACTTCCAGGACTGCAACGAGCAGTTTATTATTGCTATTACCAGTTTGCTTGAGATGATATCGCTACCAGCAAGTTTTGTACTTTTTAATGCTGGTGATCAAGGTGACGCAATGTACTTGGTAAACTCAGGTGTGCTCCACGTTGTGGTTGAGGGAATAAAAGTGCGTGAAGTGCGCAAAGGGAACGCTTTTGGCGAAATGAGCATTTTCCTAAATCGACCACGGTTTGCAACGATCGTAACCACTACTTATTGCACTCTGTACAAACTTGCACGGTTGCATATGGATCGAATGCTTGAAGGCTACCCGCAATACGCAACGCTCATTCCCCACAAAGTCGAGGAGATGGCGGCGGTGATGTTTCGTCGCAACGCACGCTTTTCATTTATGAACCCCAATATCCAAGGTGAAGTTGGGAAGCTTGACAAGAAGAAGACAATATCAACTCTCATTCGGAAGCATATCATGAAGGATAAGCCAAAAGTTACCCCTGCCTTTTTTTCTACGGTGTCGTCAGCATTAACCACCTCTCGGTTAAGTTCAATCAGCACCATTGCACTAGATCCTCCTTCTGTACCGACAGAGTCTGTTGTTCCAGACAAACCAGCTCTTAGTATCCTCGACATTGCAAGGAAGGCGCGAGAGATGCAGAAATTGGAGGCGGCATCCGGAGCGCCAGAAGTGCCAATTGAAACTCCACTCATAGCGCCAAAGACAGCATCAGCTCCATTGACACAGTCACCTTCGTACAAGAGCCTCGTTGAAGGCTCCATGAATCGGATACGCAACAGCTCAGTTGCATGGGCAGCAGGCCATAATGCCGCATCGCTAGCACTTCAGATAAGCCGTATGAGCAGTGAAGCTCCGTGTTGGACACTATTTCTACGGCGGCATGCTATCGATTTTGAAACCAACCTCCGGATGTGGTGGCTGTTTATCCTTCAACTTAATTGGATGTACAATTGGATCATCATCCCGATGTTTCTGTGCTTCCCCCTTCTAGAACGTCACCTCTGGTCCGTTGAGGTTATCAATACGATCATGGATCTTGTACTGTGGGCCGACTTGTACATCAACTTAAATTTATCATACATGGACAACTTAGAGAAGATCACTGACACAGCAAAGACCGCTCGCCGATATTTCAAGAAACACTTTTGGATCGACCTGTTACTGCTACTGCCGTACCGACTCATTCCACAAATCGAGCCCAGAGAAGTGGCACGGCTTCCGCGATTGCTACGCATCTTGAAATTGCATGCACATTTCCGGGAGGTTGATGCCTACATGCAATTGACCAGCAAACAGCGCTTGATACTACTAAGCGTAATGTTTTTCATGCTGTACCACGTGATCGCATGCTTATACTTCAGTGTCACTTACGTCGAAGGCTTCAGTTCAGCCGCGAAGTCATGGATCCCATCGGACGACATCTACCTCTCCAAAATTAATTCGACGCATTACGCAGACGTCCATAATGTTACTTATGCTGTTGAATCACCAGTAGTAGATGCAATCGCGGCCAAGCAGTATTTTCGCTCGCTATATTACGCGTGCAACGTGTTGACTGCGTTGGGTTTGACCATTGAGCCCATTAGTGACAATCAATATGGAGCGGCACTTGTCTTCATGCTCAGTGGCTTCTTCATCACGGCTATTGTGGTGGATATCGTTCAAAAGCGATTCACAGCCTCGGCTCTTGACCAGAAAGAGTTCTTCTCGACTCGCTCGCGTATTCAAATGTTTTTACGGCGGCAAAACGCACCGCTCGCTATTCATAAACGGGTAAACGCTTTTCTTGACTATTGGTGGTCAGCGCATCGAGGAGCTTTCATCAGTTCGCTGCTGGAAGAATTGCCAGAAACGATCAAGCACGACATCATGTGCAGCATTTGCAAACCGGCGCTTCAAACTCTTGCTCTTATGGTTGGAGTTCGACCTGTTCTACCGGATCTTGAGCAAGTGTTCGTGGATAACATTAAGTTCATCCTGTATGGACAAGGCGAGACTATCTATCGTCAAGGAGATTATGCTGGTGGTGTTTTCTTTCTGTTAGAAGGAGAAGTGGGTCTAATCATATCAGGAAGCCAACCACGCAGTATACCAACGGGTGGCTTCTTTGGCACCGCAGCATTACGCTTGAATGATGACTCAGTCAGCTACCGTGAACGATCAACGGCAATTAGTGGCTGTGTATTGTTATTTGCTGCTCGCGAACACCTGCGAGCCATGCAGCATACCTTCCCCTCGTTTATGGAAGCACTATGCGATCTTGAAAAGCGATTTCTTGATCCAAAACTCGCAAAAGCTTCAGCACTTGCTACTTTCAATTCTGTCATGACCAATTCACCTGGGTCAGAATCTAGGTTTGCTTGCGGTTTTCTCGCAGTCATTGATGAAATCGTGTTTGACCCAGATTCGACATACATCATCATCTGGGAAACGTGGGTTTTTGTAGCAATGACAGCACAGTGGGTTTCCATATTGCTGCGCGTCTGCTTTCGTGTTGAGGCGGACGGTTTCGCGTGGGCAGAGACTATACTTGTTGTTCTTGAGATCAGCTTTCTCCTTGACATATTCGTGCGGTGCCATCTGGGGTACTACGAATTCGGCAACAAAGTCATGGATGTTATGTTGATCAAACAGAAGTATTTGCGTTCACCTGAGTTTGTTGTCGACGTCCTGGCGCTACTCCCACTATATTCTATTTATTGGGGCATGGCAGCGACTTCGTCGGCAATTTTTCATAACGAGTCCAAAATGGCAAGCCTTGAATTGCTCAACTTGAACAAACTCGTTCGATTAGTTAAGGTTCCGACACAACTTGCAGCGCTGGAGAACAAATATGTAAAGTTTACACTCGAACTTCGAGTGTTCAAGCTCGTCTACTACACGTTTCTGCTTTCGCATGTCTTCGGGTGCATTTGGTTCGACTTTACCAATCGTGCTTCGTACCAGCACATAGCAGCGTCTGCTGTGACAAGCCATGCCGGTCATGCCGGTGAGGAATCAGAGCTTCACGAATGGTTGCCCCCTGCTTCGCTGTTAAGCGGTAGCACCGGCTTGCAATACTTTGCTTCATTGTTTTGGTCATTTGGCATTATGTCAGCGTCAACTCAAGGCGAGAAACCCAAAGATGTGGCAGAGTGTTTGTGCAGCATCGGCACTATGACATTTGGATTCTTTTTGTTTGCCTATGTGATTGGTAATTTCTCGGACATAATCGATCTCATGGATGCCGAGAACCGAGAGTTCTATGCCAAGCTGAGCTCCCTTCGCCACTTGTTGGTGCACTTCAATCTACCGCCGTCAGTGCAAGATCGCTTCAAGGCGTATTTCTTCTTCAAGCGTTTTCACTCTATCACACAAGAGCATTTACTTGAACAATGTCTGCCGCCCTCGCTTCTTACGGATATTCGTATGGTGCATTTGCAACCCATGATTATGAAAGTGTCTTTCTTAGCCGATATGGAAGGAAGCGTCACACGGATGCTTGTGTCACAGTTCAGCCAGGTTATGGTCGTCAAAGACGAGTTTGTGTACAAGTTTGGTGAGGTGGGGAGCGACATGTACTTTGTATTTACAGGCATGCTGGATTCACTGTTACCGCGAGACGAGTTCTTCCGCGAATCTTCTGTCATTGAGCCCAACATGTCAATGGGTCCCGAAACACCTAACGGTAGTTACCGCAATCGACTGACCAAAAGTGAGAGCCGTCGCGCGATTGCAGAACAGCATGCACAATACAATGCGACAGCACCTGCGGTCCAGCCATCCCCGCCTCGACGTCCACCGATTGCTCCTTCGCCAAATAAAATACATCCCAGGCCTCATCACCACGCGACAGGTGGCATTGATCTCAATTCGCTCACTCATTTAACTTCGATTGTCACTGGAAGCTACTTTGGCGAAAATGCGTTGTTCTACAACAGTGCGCGGAACGCATACGTTGTTGCACGCTCGTCGTGCATACTTTATAGGCTCTCACGCAACTCGCTTGAGCTCGTATTCAATCGATATCCCGACTGGAAGCAAAAGGTTCTACGCATAATGAAAGTGCAACAGGAGCAGAATCGACTCAATCGTATTGCACAAGAAGAAATGCACTCAATTGTTTCAGGGATGGAATTGTTGGGAGAAGACGAACTCACGGCAGAGCGTACTGAAGAAGAGATGTTATACGTGCGACGAGTGCGAGCCGCAACTTCTGCCAAGCGAAAGGCGAGTTTGTCTCCGAGGTTCCTGCACGCTCAACAATCCCATGACCTATCAAGATACGCTCCACGTCGGCTTCTACGCCTCCCTGGGAGCATTCTAACACTTTTCTATGAGGGAGCTGCAGCACAAAGCGGGCTGCACTTGGGTTGGCTTCGGTTAGTCGCAGGGGCGACGCTTCTCATGGCGGTTCTCGTTCCATATCGAGTTTCGTTTGACACATTGGAGCGAGTCCAAGGTTCTGCTGTCATTCTTCGCGAACTTGAAACTGTTTGTGAGTTCGTCTTTATTGCCGACATTTGGGTCAATTGGCGACTCAAGGGCAGCCAAGAGTCAATGGATCTGTACGAGGTGAATCATCAGCAATCGTACAAGAAGGAGCGGATTCTCTGGGATGTTCTTGCAGCCTTACCCGTCGATTACGTTGTTAGCTCGTTCTCAAATCACCCAGTGTTTCGCCTCAATAGATGCGTCAAACTGCGCAACTTCTTCCATTACATGCACGAGCTTAACCGACGCAGTTTGTACAACGAAATGCATCGCTTGCGTACAACATTCGTGCTGTACCTGGTTGTGATCTACTGGGGTGCGGCCACGTATTTTGCTATCGCTATCAGCGACCACTACGGCGACGAATGGAATGCATGGCGTCCGGATAAATCTCTCGAAGACCCGAAACAAAGGCCGGTGCGTGTTGTTCGAGGACTCTTCTTTGCAATGACAGCATTCGTCAAGAAAGGCCGAACATTCACCCCCGACACGACTACTCACTTCATCTTTGCAATCGTCACTTGCTTTGTTGGACTTTTGATCATGGCTTTCATGATCGGCGAAATCGCTAATCTCTTCATCTCGTACATTTACGACGAAGTTGAATTTCGCAAGAACTTCATCGCTGTCGAGTTATACGTATCACGCTGGAAGATTGCAGGTGACCTTAAGACACGCATCCAAGCCTTCATGTCGTCGCTGTGGTCATCACATCGAGGAGTCGACTATCAGACGCTGCTTGAAGAGGTGCCATCAAGCATTCGCACAGAGTCGGTACTGAATATTGCCGATTTACCTCTCCAAGCGTTTGTGGATGATGTATTTCGCCCAATATGCCGTGCTGAGCCTCCAGGGTCTGTTTATGAACTGACGCAGTCAATTGCTCGAAATCTCAAATTTGAAGGTTTTCCGCGTGGAGAAGACGTTCTGGTTGAAGGAAGCATCGCAAAGGCCATGTACTTTGTGGTTCGTGGCGCGCTGCACGCCACCTCACGCTCTCATCCAGGTCTTTACCGTGATCTAACGTTCTCCAAAGGTGACTATATTGGCGAAAAAGGTCTACTTGGATACTCGGTTGGTGTCTTCTCCGTCCGCACACTTCGCGCCTGTGATATGCTGTCTCTGCGGGCTGAAGCATTGCTTCAGGTTCTCAAGGGCCATCGTGTATATGGTCTTGCGTTCGAGTTTGCTGAAAGTGCAGTCCATCAAATGAAGCATCGCTTATCCAATAATGAAGTAGGCACAAACTCCACCACCTGCCGCGACGATGCTCCGGTAACACTTGAATGCCAGTGGGGCCAGGCTGTGTTAGATATCATTCGGCGCAAGTATGATGCATGTGCTTTCGACAAAACTGCAGCAACATCAGCTGCAAGCTCGATCGGCGGTGACGTAGGTACAGCAACCCCTGGATCACCTGATTCCGCAGCAGTTCGCCGCGCTAATCGCAAGATTCGGGCCACCATCGACGCACGTTTTTCACTGCAGTCACCTGAAGAGGTATACGGAGCGTTCCGCCCACTCCTACAGCTTCTTGTACCAAACGGCCTGCTCCATTTGTTTGCGGCTCGATTGCTTGCAGTAAGTGGGGCATCAATGCTATCGTCTTCGGCTGTAGTTGTAGCCAACGAGGCCGAACAAACAAGATCGCGTACTCCAACACTTAGCAGTGGAAGCGATGCTGGAGCTTCGTCAAGCAGCATCGTTTTGAACACTGGTGGAGAAAATGTCCAAGTAGCACACTCACCCCCGCATATACTTACGCGGAACTTGACTGTCGGGAAAGAACTTGGACCGAGCACATCGCCGACAAAAACTCAGCTGGCTACAATTGTACCGGGCCCGAAGCTGGTTGTCAACAGTAAAGATTGTGAAAATGCTATCGAAGCGTCCGTTGTTAACGCAAAATCGTCATCTGCGGATTTGTCGGACGACTCCATCCCAGTATCGCAGTGGCTACAGACGACAGACGAACTTATACGTGCTAGCCCAATCATGACCAATGCACCTGTCGATGATAGAATCGAACTTGCCGATGACGATCCAAATCATGGTCATGACAGTGACAATAGTGGTGAAGACGACGACGACGATGATGATGATGATGACGATGATGACACTGACGAGGCGCAAGCTCGCCGCCCTTCATCAACAATGCTAGATCAATCCTCTATATTGGCAGGACTTGGTATCGGTCATAGTGACTACGACACAGATGACGAGGAGAGGCACTACATCGTCGGTAGTCGACGCCCTAGCGGCATCGCTACAGGCGCCCCTAGTATGGACGTCACGCGCCGAGACAGCCGGGTCCAACCTCGCCACTCAATTGTGAGCGCAGGAGCTGACGTCGCGGGCAGTTCAAACACATCAGATGGTGCTCCGCGGCGCAGAAGCAGCGTATCAGTCGCATTGAGTCGACGTTCAAGTATCAATCGTCTCGTCATAAACCAAACTAGCGATGGCAGTATTGCTGGTGAAAACCTGCCATTAGAATAGATGAGCAATGATTGAGAATGCAAAACACGACGACAGTGCCTCATCGATTTTTATGTGAACTCCTGTTGCTCACACGGCCGCCGTGTCGGAGTATATTGACGACATCTCACGATAGCTAGCCATCATCAATGTCCATATCCATAAACAAACCGCATCACGTCGATGGTGGAGGATTCGTGGTTGAGGAAACTCCCTTTCGCTTGTGTTGCCACTTGTGCCTTTTCTTCTTCTGGCCTTGGTTTTCCGATTTGCCACTTGCGCTAGCATGGTCGCCATCGGCAATGTGAGTTTCCTCAGCTCTGACAACTCTGTCTTTGCTGGCGTTGTTGGTCGCCTTCAGCTTTTTAGAGCGAGCGCTGCCGCCTTCTGACGGATCTTTTTGACTTCGACGCTCTGACCGCTTGCTGGGTGCCTTGTGATCTTCATGCCGACTATCACCCGCATCTCCATGTTGTTCGTGCACCTCTTGATCTGGCTGGTTTCGGCGACTCCTATTGTCGCGTCGTTCCTTGTACTGCTGATTGCTGTTGGAACCATTTGAGCGTGTGTGTCCCACATTCAATAACACACGAAGCACGTGGCGATTCAGGGAGGGCGCGCATACATCTTCCTTGCAATCGCGCTCCAAATGCGTGGGTGACAAGCACTTGATGCACGGAGCATTGTTATGTAGTGCCGTGTGGTGGATCCACACCGACCCACTTGCGCTGCGCTTCTTCACGCCGCCATTAACTTCTGTTTCTTCCCAGTCGACGCGCGTCTTAAGGGTGAGTGCCCGCGGACACTGCTGAGCCTTTGTGAGCAGTTCGACTTCGTACTTGCGTCTCGAACCGCCGTTTTTCTTGTCACGAACATCAACAATCTTGCCAACACGGAACGACGACTCAAAACTCTTGAACAGTGCAACAATGCCAGGCTTGGAAAGCTCACGGTCAGCGCTCCAGATGGTGATCGTATAAGCACGCTCCTCATTCTTGCCATTCTTGCGCTTGTTCGGAACTGCGCCAGCAGCAGCTGGATCAGACTCAGCAGCTGTGGTGGCAGACTCGCACACAACACTCGCAAAGCTTGCACCTTGACTCAACAGGTCATGGGCGCGACGGAATTCGCGTAGAATCGCCTCTTGGCCCTTGAACTGGAGCACACAACCAAGGTCGCGAGTTGTTTCCAACGGGTCCTCAACACTCATTCGCCACGTCTTCGTCTTTCGGAGACCCCATTTCGAAAACTTCGCCACAACTGCAGATGGATCACGAGGAGTAACCACATCTCGAGCAAAATCAAACTGATTCGCGTAGAACCGGAAGAACGCCACTAGTAGCTCGGCCGAGCTAGCATTAGCTATTGTAGGAGTCGAGATGGAATTAGCCTTCTCTTCGTGGAAAGCTCGCGCCAGCTCCAGATTCGTGCAGAACGCGATGTCTACGCCATTGACCTCCTCTCGTGGCTGGTTACCACGCTTCAACAGCTCAGGGTCTTGCAGACTAGGCAGCACGCCAACCCACGGCTGCTGCAAAAAGTAGATTGATAGCAGCACAAACGTATAGGCGCTGAAGAAACCCTGCGATGCGTCGCTGATGCCACGACGCTTGGCCCAGTGCTTCACAGCCAAACCCAACACGCGTGCACGGTCATCGAACTCAGCATATGCGCGCAGAAGAAAAGTGTTACGTGTAGCCAGCACATTTTCGAAGCACAAGTCGCACTCAAAACCCGTCGGTGTATGCACGAATTTGATGATAGGAATGCGCGCTCCTCGAATCACAAGCCGGATAGTGCAGTCCGCTCGCTGCAGCATCGCCTGGACTAGGTACAGCTCGTCAACACGCTTTCGACTGGCTGCAATGAGAGATTTGATGCGCAGTTGACGCTCTGCTGCTGCTGCCTTGAAAGCGGCGACACTGTCACTCTTACTATCCGGCCCTTGTAGCGACTCCAGCTCGTGCTTGACAGCTTCGTGGAAGACCCTCCAGTGGTCTAAGAAAAATTCCAGTTGCTTTTGCTGCTTGCTTTCCTTCCGTGTGCCACTTTCGTCGCCATTCTTGGCTTTGCGAGCAGCATTGTCGATGCTGTTCAGTGTCTGTACAAGTTTCTCTATACTCTTCGTTGCATGCTCGGAGAGTTCCAAAAGCTGATCGACGCTGATGGCAGGCTCCACTGATGTTCCATAGGAGTTACCGTCAGTGGCTTCAGGCACTTGACCAGCCTTGATGAGCTGTCGAATCTGCCTCGAGCTCACTGCTGGAGAGTTGTCTTTGGATTGAGTTGGCGTCGCCTCTACATTCGGTTTGGGAATGAGACACATGTCCAGATCCGAGTTCTTGGAGCCAAAGTGCGACAGCGAGCTCCCGAAAGGCTTGACTTCGCATTGGCTCCACTTGGTGACGTACTTGCGCAGCACGCCCTGGATCGTCGCAGCCACTTGAATCCGGCGCACTTCGTCCGCCGGATCAATGCGCGAGTCATTGTAGATATTCGTAAGCTCCTGCGTCCACTTGGCCAGTGCTGCTTCATCGAATTCAGTGTGGAGAAGACCAGTGACGGGCTCGACGTTCTCAAACTCGGCCACAAACGCCAGGAAAGCGGCAGTCTGCTCGCACGCCGACCTCTCTGCGTCCTTGCCTCCCTTGTTTTTCCGCTCATTCTTCTTAGCCTTCTTGCTAGAAGTAGCATTCCCCTCCTCTCCAAGCTCTGCACTCTTGTCCGCCTGCTGCTCCTCCTCTTCCTCCAGCTCCTCCGACAGCAGCGCGACCCACTTGTCGAGCAGTTCCCGGTCCTTCCCACCGGCCGACCGACTCAGCAACAGCTCGGTCGCGTGCTCCACCACCTCGGCAACCACAATCTTCTCGAGCCCTCCTTCAAACTTGACATTGGCCTTCTCGGCCTTCCTCTTCCCAAGCTGCAGCGCCATCCTCGCCGGTCTCAAAGCTCTTGCAACCTCCTCCACCATGTCCTCAATGGGCCAAGTAGCCGCTGTAGCTGTCGCAGTAGAAGTCTCCTGCATCTCTCCCTCTTGCTCTCCACTCTCATTCTCATTCTCATTCTCATTCTCCGACGCCGCAGCAGAGCTCGAGCCCATCGCCAGCTCGAGCCGCAGCCGCCTCTGCACCACGAACAGCGCGTGCACGCGCGCGACTATTTCAACTGAGCCGGGCGTGCGCGCGTCCCCCACGCCCATGCAGCGCCCCAGCATCCACTGCGCGAACTGCAGGTCGCCCCGGCTGCCCGCGAACCACGCAGCGTCCTCCGGCGTCCTCTTGATAACGTCACCGCGTGACCTAACGTCCTCCGGTGTCCTCTTCGCCTGGATAGCGTCCTCCGGGACCTCCGAGGACCCCGCGGGCTTCGTCGCTGGCGCGCGCCGCGCCCCACCGCGACGCCGATCCACCATCGAGCTCCGCCTTTCTTGACTGAGGTGAAAACCCTCGGTAGTTTATATTGTCACCTTTGAAAACGCATACGTTCCATTACTGTGATCGTTTACCGGTAAATAAGCTGTCTTAGTCAGTATATGGCTGGTTGCAGCCGCAAAGTCATCATGGTGTTTTTTTCATCGTGGTAGCTTGTTGGTGCGATATGATCTCCCTTTGCCGATACGATTTGATGCATTGGCGTAGCAGGGAGATATTGTACTGGTACGCCTTGAGTACCAGGTGCTTTGTTTACGACAACATGGTGCCGTGGAAACCACGATTTTGTTGTTCAGAGTGGAGTAGTAGAGGAGCAGATGGCTTCAGACGGTTCGGCCACTCACATGCATGCATCAGCAGAAGACCCCGTTGGCTGAAGTCTTCACCACAGCAGCCACACAGAAAGAAGGAAGGAGAAGAAGAAGAAGAGGAAACAGGAATGCCTTAGCCAACGA
>JAASGX010000474.1:0-20708 GCA_023334415.1 Phytopythium chamaehyphon | reverse complement strand
GTCTGCTCCAAGATGCTCTCTCGGCCTCGGAGCTCAAGGAGAAAGCGGCCGCTAAAGCGGTCATTCGGACCGTGGTGGGACTCGATTCGGAAGGGGACTCGATTGAGAAGCTGAGCGAGCTGAGCTCTGACGAGAGCTACGCCAATGCTTTGCAGCGACTTAGCGATTATTCTGACACGACTTCGACAGGAACGTACGATCTCGCAAGCCCAGTCACGCGTGATTACCCTCTCGAGTTTGCGACGGATGCTGGCGTTGAAGACCCTCCACAATGGCCCACGCCTCCGGACGATGCCGAGCGAATGGAATGGTACAAGTTTGTGAAATCCGACCTTGAGCAAGTCATGAACCTCCCTGAGCTCGAGCTCTTGTGCAGGCTCGCCAGCAAGGAGCTGCAGTGCTTGATGACCGCCGTCACTGTGGTCGCTGGCGACACGCAGTATATTCTTGCTACAGACCTGGAAGAGCAGCGGAACGGGTCGATCTCGCGGACCCACACGATCTGCGCGCACACGATCCTCGAGAAGGAGCGGCCGCTGCTGCTGCCGCACCCGGAGGCGGACGTTCGGTTTTCCCGGACAGAGGACATCCGCTCGTTGGGCATCCGCTTCTACTTTGGCTTTCCCATTACGTCCGGCGACGGCGTGGTGATTGGAACCTTCTGCACAATCGACTCGAAGTCTCACCCAGTGACACAGTCGCAGTTCGCGTTCGTCTCGCGCCTCGCCCGCTGCGCCTCGCGGATCGTGCAGCGCATGCTTACGCCAGAGGCACTCGGAGCGGCCCATAACTTGAAGTAGATCACCGAAAGCTTGCATGTCGTGACGAGCCCACTGACTTGATCGGTTGCAGACTCGCCCACGCACTCAACGCCGATGGATGAACACACCTGTGTACACTGTACTGTACATTCCACGGGCCATGTAGAGGCCTGGCCGTGAGCAATACAGAAGCGACTGCAGCCACCGCTCGAGGCATAAGGCAGCGGCGGCGATCGCTGATGATCTCCGAGGCGATGCTGAGACCGAGCAGCGTTTTCCCGGCGAGGATGAGGCAGCACGCGGTCGTCGATGCAGTCGGCATGACGTGCCACTGTCTCTCGCGACAAAGGTTGGTACGGAAGTTGGTCCGCGCAGCGCTTCGGCCGCAGACGCAGGTGTCGGAGATACAACGTTTGGCACTTTGGGCGGCCAGCTGGTCCGGATAGTCAGGCGTGGGCAAGTCCGGTCCAAGCGCGGGTCGCTTGCACCGGTCTCTGTTGCTCATAGGGCCAACATGGCTCGCAGACGAGGAGCTGGCGGCTGACGGCATGCGCCGGTGGAAGTGGAAGGAGCACCCGGGTGCGCCTCTCGCCTGAGGCTCTCGCCTCTCGCCTCTCGGCCGCGCTGACTTCCAGGCGCTCCAGCCGCTCCGGGCTCCAGCCGCTGCCTCATTCGCGAGATTGAGGATCGGCGGCCATGCCGTCGTCGTCCATCACGAGCAGCGCCGCCCACGGCAGCGACTCGGGCAGCGGCCAGCGGCGCCGCCACGTGCGCCTCACGGACCGCAAGCTGATGGACGTGGCCACTCGAGCCGCCGCCGACGCCGACTGGGACGCGCTCGTGCGGCGCGCAAAGGCGCAGGCGGCCGCGCCCGGCCAGGGCCGCGACTTCGCCGTGTCGGTGGCCAAGGCCGACGGCCGCACGAGCGTGGCGGCTGCGGGCGTCGTCGCCTGCTCGGTGGCCGAGATGCAACAGGTGCTGCGGCCCGCCTCCAACGAGCTGTACGCGTCCACGATGCGCGAGCTCCACGGCGGCGAGTTCATCTACGGCGCCATCGTGCACTGCGTGGACGATGAGGCCAGCGAGAGCCTCGGCCTCGAGGCTAGCAGGCTCGGGGCCAGCCAGCTCGAGGCCAGCCGGCTCGAGGCCAGCCGCAGCGGCGGCGGCCGCCCCCTTGGCGCCGACCAGCGGCGGCGCGCGCTCAGCAAGGGCGGCGTGCTCGTCGACCTCGACCCGAGCGACGTGGACGTCAAGACCGTCACGTTCGCCAAGCGCCACCTGCTGGCGCGCAGCGAGCAGTGGTGCTACGTGGACGCGCTGCATCCGGTCGACACGGGGCGGTCCGCGACTATGGGCTTCGCGCTCTCCAGGACCTCGCTGCATCCCGACGACGTCTTCCTGGGCAAGACCAAGGCCCACGTGAGCGCGCTGACCGATATCAACGTCAAGTACGCCGTGCTGCCCGTGTCGCGGTCGCGAGCCAACTCGGACTCCAAGAAAGAGGGAGGCGCCGCGCCCCTGGTCCAGGTCGTCTTCCTGGCCGAGTTCGACCAGGGCCAGCTGCGCACCACTCCTCCTCGGCGAGGCATGTTCCCCTCCAAGAAGTACACGCACATCTGGAGCGCCGTCTCGGAGCGAGCCCTGGTGCACCGCCTCAAGGACATGGCGGCCAGCACGCAGCTCCTCTCGCAAATCGTGCGCCACCGACGCCTCACGGCGCAGGTTTTCGTCAACCTCCGGGCTGTCAACCCGCCCAACTCGCGGTGCGTGTGCTGCACGAGGCTGCTGACGACCATCCTGGGGCGCAACAAGAAACAGTGCCACCTCTGCGGCTACTTTGTGTGCGAGTCGTGCTCGTCGCGCCACGAGATCCAGCGCGGACGGGTCAAGCGCTTCATGGTGCGCATCTGCGAGCACTGCATGGAGCGCGTGGACGACGGCATCTACGACCACTTGCCCTCGGTCGACTTGTCGCCTGCCAACATTGTGCACGACACCAATCCTGCTCGCGACACCAACGTGCTGCAGCGCCTGCTGCAAGATGTGTTCACGAAGGCTTCTCCCGACCAAAGACCGGCGGTCAAGACCATTATCCGCACCATTCAAGAGCTGGAGTCGCCGCCAAAGTACAGGCGCCTGAGCGCGTCGAGTCCCGACGACAAGTACTTGGACGAGCTCAAGCGCGTCAGTGGTATGACCTTGTACGACCCCGACGCATACCCGCTCGCCAACGCGTCGACGCGAAACTACACGATGCAGATGAAGTCTTCCGAAAGCGTGGAAACCGTGCCCAAGGCCCCGATGCCAGACAATGAGGCCCAGCGACTGCGCTCCATCAACCGGTCGAAGTTAGACGACGTCAAGAACATCCCCGAGCTTGAGATCATGTGTGACCTTGCTCGGAGAGAGCTCGGGTGCTCCACGAGCCTCGTGAACTTCGTCGACAGCCAGGACCTCCACGTCCTGGCGTCGAACGCTCCAGCACTGCAGAACTTTGTCTGCCCTCGAGAGCAAGCGCTCTGCGCGCACACTGTCATGAGCAGCGACCAGCCGTTGCTCGTTCCCCATCCCGAGGCGGACGTGCGATTTTCGCGCCAAGACGTCGTTCGGAATGGCGGCGTCCGCTTCTACCTCGGCTTTCCTATCACGTCCAGCGATGGGTCTGCGATTGGCACGCTCTGCTGCATGGACGAGCAATCACATACCGTTACCCAGTCGCAGTACCAAACGATGGAGCGGCTGGCGCGCAGCACATCTAAAATCGTGCAGCATCACTTGGGAAAGAACTGAGTGCTTGAATCGTTTTGAAGCGATTTAGATGTGTAACTATTGCATGAGTGAGACCTATGAGCAATTTCATCCATCTTTGTGGTAGTCATGGAGTTCCACGAGCCGTTTGTCGCCGCCGCCTCTCGATCCAGCGAGCCTCACGGCTTTTGTTTTCGAGAACCCGGGCGGCAGTCTCTGCGAGCTTTGCCATCGTCGCGTAATGGGTCTGCGTCATTTCGTGGCTCTGGTTGTCAGCACAGCAAAACACGCCGATGGTTGTGCGCTTGTAGCCACCCTCATCCGAATCCTTGTCCATGGAAGATCGCAACGCCACGCGCAATGGAAAGCCGCAGTAGAAGCGAACGTCGCCTTTCGTGCGGGCTGCAATGTTCTGGAAACGAACATCAGCCTCTGGGTGCTTGACGAGCAAAGGTTGATCACTCATGATCGCATGCTGACAAAATGACTGGTTGCGTGGCATTTTTCGCCGTCTCAATTCCGCGCGGTTGGAGCCCAGGATAGTCACGTGGTTCTTGGCGACGACTGTGATCATACCCATATCACACTGCATTTCTCGAGCAGCTAAAGCACACAATACGTCCAGCTCGCCTTCATTTTCGCAATCAAGGTCGTGGCTGCGATTAAGGTTGGCGTTCACATCGAGTCGATGCTTTTCAATCACTTCGAGTCTACGTTGCTCGACTTCGGGAGGAGGAAAGACACCTGGAGGAGTTGCCGCACTCACTTCTGGCACACAGATCTGATACTGGCGCCCGCTGGGTCCCTCAGCAAGCTTACATTCGTGTAGTGGCACAGAAGGAAGTAACCGAGTGCTGCACTTCCGCAGCGCTGCGATATGCTCACTTTCGCTGCTTTCGGGCTTCAGAATGTGCACATCCTCGAGTCTCTTTCTCCTTCTCGTCAATGCATCGTTCACGAGTTGTCGAATGACAATCAGTACAGCGCGACGGCGATCCTGGTCGTTGACTGCATCTCGAAGCCTATCAAGCAGCAACAATGCCAGCTTCTGGCTTGCGCGTACGGTTGGCTCCTCCGGCGGATTGGTTGAGTCCGCAGGAACATCTCGTTCTACCCTTGAAGTCCCCAATGAGTGCTCAGTCACACGAGAATAGTCGCCGCCCTCAACAAACTCAAGACAACGCGTGCAGATCCTAAGAGTTGTCACGCTGCCCACATTCGTTTCAACGGATTTTATGCTCCAGCAAGCATCACACACGCTGTGGCCGCACAGGTTGCAAGCTTTTGCCCCTAGCCACAAAATACCACGTTTAGATTCGCTTGAGCCTCGATCTCGGCGCTCGAGGCGCTGAAGCGCTGTCGTCATTAGCTTTGTCACCGATCTTTGAGTGAGCGAAGGCAGTAGTTGGCGCGTACAGCAAATGCAGCGCGAGTTTGAAGCCTGGACTGATTGCTGATCCGTTAGCGCCTGGACTCCCAGACGCCGTCGAAGAATGAGCTGAGGGAGGTGACTGATGCCCTCTGCAAGCCTCAGCAACCGCTCGTGCTCGACCCACGCAATTTTGTCGGCATTTCGTTGACTAGCAACCTCATCGTGACGATTGTTATGCTCACGGCTACCACCAACACAACCAACAAACTTGATTTGAACATGCCCAGTGGTCGAAGATGGCTCGACTATGAACCCAGCTTGCAGTCCTTGGTGATCGTAGACACGTCGATGGGGCGGGGTCTTGCCTACGGTGACTTCTTCTGGGGCCATTGATGCAAGTGTGATTGAAAGGCGCCGCCGATCACCAGTAGCATCGTTTGGGCTGTTACGAGTAGCGCGCAAAGACGCAAACTCGGCAAAACACCACTGCTCGTTGTCACTCCACATGTTGGAACGCACGAAAGTACTCGTTTTGACAGCCAGTTGCTCTGTGTTTGTGCTGCCACGTGACGACACGCGAACGACGTTGCCATGAATGAAATCTTTGGGGTAGAAAGCGTGCATGACGGCGTTGAAGTCACTGTCGGTTGTAGTTGCAAGAACTCGGTTCATTTCTTCCAGACTCGCCCGGACGTAGCCAGTTGTAAGCACCCAGTGCTGCAGTTCGGCCGGCTCCGACTCGGCCGCTGTGTTAATGTTGCTTGTGAACATCGCAAACCCGTTGTCGAGCCGTCGGTGGGGCTTCCAACATGTCGAGTCCACAGCGTCTGGAAGACCAAGCTTCTCGGTCACCAACCGCATGCGCGTCAAGAGTTCACGACCGGAGACTTGAACTCGCGGTCGACGTTCTGCAGCGTCGGTGGGCGAGCGCATTCGTGTCGCTACCATCGACGGCGGCGTGAGTGCTCGGTTGGCGTGCTGCATTTGTCTCTAGGTTCAGGTGCCGCCGAGAGATCGAATTGAAAAGTGAAGCGCTAGGTGGACGCGGTGCAGCTTCAACTTGTAAGTGGACTCACGGGAACAGAGCCGGATGGACCAGGCCAAGCAAGTTCGGCCTGAGGGCAGGCCACCTTGCGCGTGCATGTACCTCTGGTGTGCTGGCTGTTGCACTAGAGTAGTCCGACACGTCGACCACCACCTCCAGCAGACTCTGGCGCTCGCACATTTCGCAACGTCGCGAACAGCGGCTTGTCATCTCCCTAACCAGATTGTGTACTGTAGAGTACCTACTGGGACGAAAGCTCATGCCGCACAATACAAGCATCGAATATTGGGCAAAGCTGTCGTGCAACTGGTGGGCACGTGTCGGCCAACGTTGCATCTGTCGAGGGATTGACACCATTGCGACGCAAGCGCCTGCAATGCGCCCAGGTGATGGGTAGTAGCACAGTCTCCCGCTTCTGTCCGCCTCAGCTAATTGTGTGTACGGTCACATTTTGCCCGGAGCCACCGACCACCACATCACAATCACGCAAACACGTGCAGTGTCATGACCACTTTGCGTGTTCATCTTCTTCTATCGACCTCAGGTTAGATGCGCTCTCGCTTCAACATCGTCACCCGTTTTTACTGACTCTCCTGGGAGTCCACGATCTGCAAACAAAACTCGGCTACACGGGTGTCCACAAGAAGTGCGCGAACAGCTGCGCGAACTTCCAGCGCAGGCGACAAGATACACTCACACAGTGCTGGAAACATGAGGAGAACGCTCTGGGGCCGTAATGACACTTCGTGAGCGCTCGCCAGGAGTGTTACAACTCGCTCTTGCGCTGCCTCCAGGTTGACCGCCCTCCCTTCAGCAGCACCATCCGCAGCAGGCTCCTCTCGCTCCAGAGCCGCAAAAACGCTCATAGCGGCGTTGCAGCACTCGACTAGTCGTGCGTGAGCGTCGTTGGCGAGGAGGTAGTCTTCGTTCTGGAGACACAACGTTGACAGCTGCCGGACGCAGCAGCGCAACAGCGTTAAATTGTGACGTTCTGCGTCTACACCAGAGCTCAACAGTGAGAGCAGCTCCCGATAAAACGCCGCTGCCCGCGCATCTTTCCCAAATCGACCAAGACTGCGATCTGCGACATTCGACAAGCCACTTGTTGGTGATGACGACGTAGAGAGCAGCGACACTGCACTGTCAACGATGCACTCGAGCACGCTTAATACGAGCGCCTCGTCCTCCTCCGATTGCACACATGCTGGGAATGCACCAGCGTGCGGCTGCACAAAGACATCAATCGTGCGAAGCAAGGGGTGCCAGCACGAATCAGCTAGGTCAGCAGCTGCGAGGCCACTTGATATCAGCACGAGTAGCACACGAAGGGCAAACTTCCACAGTTGCGTGGCAGCTTTTTCGGCAGCAGATGGATTCTTGGTTGTTGGACTCACGCTAACGGGATCGGCAAACGATAGAAAAGGCTGGATGGCCGAGAGCACACCAATAAAGCAGTCACGACGAGCCTCTGGAGTCACACTTGCGTATAACTTTGCTAGCGACGTGAGCGCGTGACGCGTGAAGAAAACCAGGTCCTTTCCGGCCGAGGCACGCACATAACCAACAAGTTGATCCACCGTCTTGGTATGCACTTGGGGGTGTGCGCTGAAAGATCCGCAGTCCTCAAAGGCATTCAGCACGCGCGACTGAAGGCTGTTTGACGTGATGTTGGTAATCGCCGTCTTCTTCACGCTGTTTGCGTTTGTAATATCACCAGTACGCAGCACGTGGCGCGCAACGAGTACTTGAAACAAGTCCAGAATGCGCTCGACATTCCGCACATCCTTGAACTCGAACTCTTTCGACTGCGAGTACAACGTGACAAGTACCGACACAACGGCGCTTGCAATATCCTGCTCGTCCTCCTCCTTCCATGCCTCCATGTCAGTTGATATGGCTACGCGATGCCGATCGTCACATAGTCGAAGGAGCTGATCAAATGCTTCTTCCCACAATACTGGATCACACCGACTGACAATGGATGGCGAACGCTTCGATCCGCTACTCGAAGATGAAGGTGCCGACGAAGACACGAGGGCTCCTCCAACAACACGCATCCCCGCCCCGGCTCGCACAGGTTGCGACAGAGTTACTTGGTCAAAGTCGCCAGCTGATGAGACCTGAAGCAACGTTTGCAGAGCGTTAACTGCGGCTAGCACAACCTCTTTCGACATCCCAGCCTCTGCACTTGCTGCTACATGCTGAAGAAGATGCCGCCATACGGTAGAAAACCAAGCTGCCTCATTCTGTACAACGAGATAGTGCCAATTTGTCTGAAGTACGCGACTGACGCCAGTTAGCATAAGCACTCGCGACTCATTCCACTGCTTCTCGGCGTTATCACGTGTGTGATGCAGCATGTACGTGGCGCTTTGCCCCCCGCGTGATTTAGAGCCCTCCCCAGATGGTTTAATCGGCGAAGTTGAGGCGCTTCCTGTCTGTTGTCCTTCGTAGAGTTTCCGAGCAAGTGGGAGCACAGTAGCGTCAATGAACTGCTTCCATTCGCTGAGCTCGAATTGGGCTCCATAGGTGACTGCTGCCTGAAACAGCGTGTTGATTGCACAGTTCCGAATTTCCGCTCTGTCGTCCAGCGCCACATTGCTAAACTCTTGAAACACGCACGCCCAATGGCGGTTACCCGTGACGTCTAGGTTCGCTTGCCGAAGCGTCTGCTTGCCAACAACATCCGCGACACTCCATAACTCGTTCACAGCGGTTAGGCTGATGTTCACGTCTTTTGCGCAGGATCCAAACCGCCCAATGCACTGGATGCAGTCAGGGATGTAGGCAGAGGGGATTGTCGCCAGCAAGTCATCCACAACCAGGCGCAAACACTTGAAAGCGATTACCTGCGTCTTATTGTCGCCGACTTCTCCAGCCTCTTGGATTGCACGGAGAATGAGTGGCCAGCCAGTGTTGATGAGGTGGCCAGAGGAGTTTAGGAGCTCCAGGATCCCATGAAGCGCTCTGTCTTTCAAATCGGAGCGCACCAGCACCAGTAAAGATTCAAATAGCTCCACTTGGTCAAAAACATGCGGGAGGCTTGGGTGTTCGCGCTCGAAAGCTTCGATTTCGGCCAGTGACGCCTCATTTGGTACTCGGGAAATGGGTGACAAGCTGTTTACAGCGTTTTGAAGAGCAGTTTGCATCAACTGCAATACGCTGTCAGTAGTAAACACTTGGAACTGGTTGAGCTGCGGGAACTGCGCAGCTGTCAGCGGGGGCTGCGGAATAAATGTCGTCATGAGCAACAACTCGCGCACAACCTCTTCGTAACACCGTTTGCTACTCGACGCCATTTGAGTCAGCATACGTAATGCAAAGCACGGGACGAACGCACCAGATCCCGTCAAACCTACACCCAAAAAGTTGTGATAGATCTTCAGATGGTGGGAAAGAAGCCCGTCACCAGACTCCACAGAGGTCCATGCTATGGCGGCAGGTTCAAGTTTGCTCTCTGCATTGCTCTTGGGATGTGATGAAATAATGCGCTCAACCACCTGAGTGGTGGGGAGTGGGAACCCAACTTCGTCCCATGAAACCTTTTGTACCGCGGCCAATAGCTTCCGTAGCGCAGCACTGCTGAGCTTAAGGGCATCTCGAAAAAAGTCAGCGATTGAGTTTGCAAGCATAAGCAGTTGCTGCTCAACGTCTTCGTCCTCTATACGGAACGCGCTGATTCGATAGCTCTTTGTCGGAATCTTCTGCTGCCCATTCTTGAGCTTGCTATCCGTGAGCCCCATAATGATTTCGAAACCTTCGAGCAAAACACACCATTCCCGCTCCGATAGCTCCTCTTCCATTATGTGTGCTGCCCCGAATAGAGCTTTCATTGCATGCACTTCCCGCCAGCTGATCACAATCAAGCAGCTTTCGCCATCCTCGGGTACGCTTTCTTCTGTATAGTCGCTAGACCCGTTGCTTCCACTTGATGTGATAGTGTTGTTGCTACCGCCGTTCGACAGTGTCGCTTTTGAATTACTGCGTATGCCTTCAGGGAGTGGGAAGGAGAATGTGCATAGTGCCCGAAGGCATGCGAGCACTACCTCATCCATGTGTTTGCACACTTCGACTGTTGATCCGTGTCGTTGCATATTCGAGCGCAACCGCGATGCAATTGTTGCCAAAACATGGTACGATTTCAAGGACATCGTGATGAGGTCAACCTCACGGCAGTACCGCATGACGCAGTTGAGCGAGCTGAGCACGGATGGTGTGGCGATCATGATGCAGTCATTTGCTAGCTTGGCGCTCCAATGAGCATCATCCTGAGCGCGAGAAAGCTCGAAAACGGAAGCTAGCAGGTTGCACTGACCGATCACCGCAATACGCACAGCATTGTAAAAAGGCTGGAGAGGGGGGACCTCTTGATCGTTGAGGAGCTCCAGTCCGGATCGTGGAGTTATAAGTGATTCATTTCCTTGAGACTTGAAATCAACAGGTGGAGATGTTGCAATGACCGAAGACGTAGTCTTGACAATTGCAACTAATAGCCCACCTTCTGGATAGTTTGTCATTGCTGCAATCATCGTTGGCTCTAGACACAGGCGGTTGAGCACCTCGAGCGAAAGTAGCACAGGCCACGTCACGGAATTGCCTCCCCCAACTCCGCTTGACGCACTTGCTCCGCTGATATTACTAGAGGTAGTCGAGCCGTGCGTCAAAAAATTCTTTGCCTCCTTGGCGAGGCTGTTGCTGGAGCTCACAAAGTTAGACTTGGCCTCCGCTAGCTTGACATTTGACGGCGACTTGGAGCCAGCACCAGATAGCGAGTATGTCCCAGTTGCAACGATTTCCAGAAGACTTGACAGAACGACCTCGCACTGCTTTGGCAGGCAGTCACAAAAATTACAAAGCACCGTGCTAGCCAGTCGAGTAGCGCGCACCAAGAGCGGGAAAAAAGGGATACTTCCAGGGCTACCCAAAGCAGTGGCTCCTCCTCCTGTCGATCGGTCGTTACAGCCCATCTCTAGCGCAGTCTGGACAAGTGAGCATACATGCTGCTTGAGAATGGCGTTGAACTCTGCGTCTTTGCGAAATAACGTGGCGTGTGTAGCAAGGATCGCTTCCAAAAGCTCGACTGCGAGCGCTGTACCCATCGGAGAAACCGTTGATCGCTTGAGCCAGACCCCGTTCTCCTCGCGGCTCATGAAGCATAGCTCCTGGAAGACGAGCACTCCGACGTGCTTAGCCTCAGCACTGGCGCCAACCTTCCCGAACGCGAGCGACACGACCTGCCGGATCGTCATCGCCGCCGTGTTCCCCACGACCGAGTTGGCGCCGCTGCTCGCGCCGTGGAGGTGCACGCATATCCAGATGGCCTGCATCATCATGTCCTCGTTGCCAACAAGCGAGCTGCTGCCCTCTGCCCACCGAGAACATCAGTTGAGAGGCAACGGAGAGGCGTCGAGCGCGCGAACGAACCTGGCGATGCCGCGCTGTCCTCGCGCGCGGTGGTTACCGCCGCGGCGCCAGCCGTGTCTTCATAGGCGAGCGTGACGAGCTGCAGCAGCGTCTGCAGCAGCTTGACCTGCACGTCGACGTGCGAGTTCTTCTCTGCCTGGATCTGCAGCACGCGCAGGATACTGCCGACGCTGGCGGGCTCGATGGCGTCCCAGCTGACGAGGCGCTGGATGCTGGCGAGCGCGAGCACGAGCACCTTGTGCGACGCGTTCGTGTGGTTGCAGGCTAGCAGGAAGGGCCGCAACACGCTCTCGCTCTTGAACAGCGGGTGGCCTGGCCCCGGCGCCGCCTCGACGCGCAGCAGCGCCGCGTACTGCTGCTGCAGCTGCGGCAGCGCCTCCAGCGCCTTGTCCACGGCCTCGCGCACCACCGGGTACTTCTTGCGCGCCTCCTGCCGCAGCGCGTGCAGGTCGTCCGACAGCAGCCGCAGGAAGTCCATGCCGCCTTTCTCCGAGACTCGCGCCCAGTATGCGCCGGAAGGGGGCGAGCCTCGAGGAGGTTGAACCCAGCCGTGATCAGACTGTGGGTCGCCCGAATAGAGGGCCCTATCGTTTGAGCATTTTACGAAAGTGGCGCTCTTCTGGCGGCAACAGCAACTCTTCACGCCATGCCACTCTCGCTGGCGCACGTCAAGCTCCTTTCCCGGCGCGATCGTCCAGCTCCGCGCGTAATGAGCCGCCGCCATACAGCGCGCGAGTGAGCGCGCCCAGGCGGCGGCGCGTCTGGTCGCCCAGGCCTCCCGACGGGAGCGCTGGCGCCGCGGCGCCGCTTTTACGACCACGGCGGCGGCGGCTCGTCAGCCTCGGAATTCTCGGGATTCTCCTCGCTTCGGTGCGCGCGCCCGCCGTCCACCGGCAGTCACTTGCGCTCTCTCCGCGTCGCGACGACATGCCGGACGTCGGCAAGCCGCGCCGCGGCACGCTTGGTCTCGACAGCTCGCAGCCCACGGGCGCCACCTCCGAGTGCGCGTCGCCCAGCAGCAGCAGCAACGACGCGTCCGGCCACCAGCACGGCGCCGAGCGGCGCCTCGTGCGCCTCACGGACCGGAGGCTCGCCGAGCTCGTCGCGCAGGACGCCGCCGCCATCAACTGGGACGTGCTGCGCGTCAGCGTCGGCGCCTGGGCCAAGGCCGCGTGCGCCGACAACCGCGACTTCGCCGTCTACACGACGCGCTCGCGCGCCAGCGGCGCGCACTTCGCCGCGGCCATCGGCACGGTGTGGGCGTCCACCAGCGAGCTCCGCGCCATCCTGCGGCCCGCGAGCTCCGAGAGCTACGCTGCGACCATGACCGAGCTCTATGGCCAGGGGTTCATCTACGGAGCGGTCGTGCACCAGGCAGACTCGTCGACCACCGCGACCAGCATGGGGAGGACAGTGTCGGACGTGACAGTTAAGACGGCCACTTTCGAGAAGCAGCATGCGTTTGCGCGGAGCGAGGCGTGGAGCATGGTGGACGGCGTGTATCCACTCGCGGATGGGAAAGGGTTCTCCTTGGTGATGGCGCCGCTAAACCCCGACGACGTCTTCTCGGGGAAAACACGAGCGTCTGTTAGCGAGTTGATGGGGATGCATGCTGCGTACTCGGTCGTGCCGAGCGAGGACTCGCGGCTAGTGCGAGTCAGCTTCTACGCCTACTTTAAGCCGACAAAGACGAACAATCGATGGAGTTCATCAGGCAACTCAAGTGCCCAGGCCAGTCGTGCCAAGTCGGCTTCGTCACGTGCCATGGCAGTTCGCATCATGCGGATGGCAGATGCTGCCGGAAGATTGGCGGTGATTGTGCGCCGCCGGAGGCTTGGTGCGCAAGTGTACGCGAATCACAACGCTTTTCGACCGGGGAACGTACGCTGTGTGTGCTGCACCAACAAGTTCTCGGTGCTACTCGGCCGAAAGAAGAAGAAGTGTCATCTCTGTGGGTACTACGTGTGCGAGAACCCATGCTCGTCCAAACATCAAATGGAGCGCCCCCAACACGGCAGTCAACGCGTAATGTTCACTGTCCGCGTATGCGAGCACTGCCTTGAGCGGGTTGACTCGGCCGTGTACGACAATCTTCCAATAGATGGACCGGAGATGCCGACGATTGTGCCGGCGGACCCGAATGCCGAACCATCAAGTGTAAAGCTTGCACGGTTACTCCGCGACACGCTGGTGTCGGCATCGGCAGAAAAGAAGTCGGCTGTCAAGAGCGTCATCAAGAACCTGATTGACGAGCAACCGCACGAGAAGCAGCGCGAGGATTCGTACCGAGAGCGGGTGTTGACGGCCGATAGTTCCGAGGCGGATTACTTGGAGGCGCTCGACACGCGCTTACAGGTGGAAGAGATCCCAGTAGAGGAGTGCGCGCTCGCCAACACGCGCAACCGCGCGTACCCGCTGGCATACGACGAGCGAGAGAAGACGCCGCTGTATCCGATTCCCACGAACGAAGACGCCCGGCTAAATGCCGTCAGCCGCCACCGGGTCGAGGACGTGCGCAACATGCCGGAGCTCGAGCTCATCTGCACACTCGCAAGTCAGGAGCTCGGGTGTTCGATCGGCTTCGTGACACTGGTGGCGCGCGACGCGACGTTCATCCTGGCGAGCAACCGCGCGAACTTGCGCGACAAGGTGATCCCGCGCGAGCAGTCGCTGTGCTCGTACACCATCATGAGCGACAAGCCGACGCTGGTGCCGCACCCGGAGGCGGACATCCGCTTCAGCAAGCAGGACGTGGTCATCCACTCGGGGCTGCGCTTCTACTTTGCGTTCCCGCTCTTCGCGCCGGACAAGCAGACGGTCGTGGGCGCCGTGTGCTGCGCGCACAACCAGGCGCTACCCGTGAACGCCCAGCAGTACGCGACGCTCGCCAAGCTGTCGGACAGCGCCACGCGGCTGCTGGCCGTGCGGCTCAAGGACGACGACGCCTCCTTCGCCGCGCTCAGCGGAGACGCGCGCGCCATCGAGGCCGCCATGTGACCGGATGACCACCCGGATGACCACCGACCGGCCGCGGTCGGTACAAGTAGTGTGCCTGTGCGTGACCTGTGTGCCGCTCTGCCAATTGATTCGCGTCCGCTGGCGCCATCCCCACCGCCGTGTGGCGGGCCTCGCCTTGTCCGCGCTCGTGGCGGATGCCGCTCAGCGTGGCGCTCCATGGCGCGGCGTCAAGGAATCGGAGCTCCTGGTGAGCCTCGGTAGAGTCCGTCTGGATCAGGCGCGAGCAAATATGTTTCGTTAATACAGTATGCTTACCAATTATTCAACCGATACACGCCTTTCGCTATTACTATGTGTTACGTATTGCGTCCGTCCGTCTGACCGTGGGACCTTTTGACGTGCGTCAGCGCGTGGGTCAGTAGTCAGCGTCTGCGTGGTCCGGATATGCATGCGTTCCTGGAGGTGGTGTTTCTACTATTAACTATAGTAGTGGTGCCGCTCATGGCATCGTTTTCGCGATCTCATGAAATGAAGGAGGTTCAAGTGGACTTGCCAGGAGGCGTTGCATTGGGTCCGGCCCGCCATCTGGCGCGCGTTCGACTCGCGTTTTGTATGGGGCGATCTGACGAAGGGCGCCTCAAGCCATCGCTGAGCCAAGTATTTCGCGCCCGGATTCCGGTTGGCGCGTTCTGTATGTCCTCGGCGCATAGCGCGGGCGCGGCACTTCAATTCCTCTGCCCGGGCCCCTGCCCATCCCCGGCCGCCTTTGCCGTCGGCCGCGCCACTCGCGTTTCCCCTCGAGAAAGGACGCGTGCGGCCCAGGCTCAGGCTCAGGCTCAGGCTCATGGCCAACGCGCGCGCCGGGCGACGCGGTCGCGTGCGCGCGCGGGAGGCGGCGCCAGCGCCAGCCCGAGCGCCGCCCACGCCTGCCGATGACGCGCTGGCGACGGCGTCCATGAGCTCGGCGGGCTCTCTGGACGCGCGTCCTGACCACGAGAAGAGCCAGGCGGGCCGCGAGAGGCGCCGCGTGCTGCTGAGCGACGCGCAGCTGGCGGCCAGGGCGCGGGAGACGGCCGCGGCCATCGACTTCCCCGCGCTCACGAGCGCCGCCGCGCTGCGCGGGTCCTGGCGGCACAAGGCGCGCGCCGGAGGGTTCACAACCTACAGCCGCGAGCTCGCGGGCGGCGAGGGCAGCCTGAGCGTCGGCGACGACGACATGGGCGGCCACCCGCTCGGCGGCAGGCGCGCCGGCGCGACCAAGGAGCAGCTCTTCGAGGTGCTCGCGATCGGAGAGCTCGCCTGCGGGCTCGAGGAGCTCGCGCACGCGCTGCGCGCCACCAGCGACGTCTCCTTCAACGCCGCCATGAGCGGCATACACAAGAAGGACTACATCTACGGGTCCGTCGTGCATGTCGTGCCCGTCGGAGACGACCGCGACGAAGCCGGCGGCAGCTCCCTCGGCTCGCAGCCGGGCCCGCCCAGGCTCCAGTCGCTCGCATCCGTCAAGACCAGCACCTTCGTGCGCTCGGGCATGTTCGGCCAGAACGAACAGTGGTGCTTCCTCGAGCTCTTCCGCGCCTCGCGCTTCTCACGATCCTTCTTCGTCACCACCAGCTCGCTGCCGGCGCGCCTGCTCAACATCGGCAAGGCGCAGCACGGACGTGTCGACCACTTGCACGGGCTTGTGACAGGCTACTGGGTAGAGGAGCTGCCAGCTATCGCCCCCAACACAAAGACTACGGTCCGCGTCGTCTTCTACGGACAGTTCACGCCCAACACAGTGCGAAATGAAGGCTCGATCTCCGATGGAGGCGCATACGCCAACTCGAGCGCCGCCAAGAAGCGCCTGTTGCGGCTTGCACGCGCCACATGCTACCTTGAAGAAGTTGTTCGGCGCCGTCGTCTTGGAGCACAGACGCTGGCTGATCGCTCGGCTTTCGACCCCAAGAACTCACGCTGCATCTGCTGCACCAAGTCACTGGGACTGCTCACGACCAAGAAGCGGTGCTACCTCTGCGGCTACGCCGTGTGCGACAACTGCTGGTCCATTCAGAAGATGGAGACCGGTGCCGGGCAGATCTCGACACTTCGCGTGTGCGCGCGATGCCTCGAATTCGTTGACGCTGGTGACTATTCCCACGTTACGCCCGAGACTCTGGGTCCCGTTCAAGTCGTTCCTGATGGCCCGAATGACGATACTGGGAAGAAGAGCAACAATCACGACTCATTGGGGGCTTCGTCGCTGTCTTCTAACAGGATACCGTCGCTCTCATCCACGCAGAGCTCAGCGGCGAAGAAGCCGATGCCTCCTCCCCAGCCGCAAGATGTCGACACTTTTGAACCAGCACCGATGGCATCAAAGAGAAAAGTAACTTCAGTAGACGACGTACCGCCTCCGACACCAGTCATGCTGTCCGATTTACTCCAGGATGCGCTCAAGGACGAGTACTACAAGTCGCGCAAGCAGTCTGTCATGACTGTCATGCAGCAACTATTGGAAGAGGAGCAGGTCGAGAAGAAGGCAACCAGCGCGCGCGCAAAGGCTGTGTCGGTTTCCGTGGCTTCCCATGCAGCTGCCACCGCATTTGCGCAACATAACCGCACCAAGTCGATGCTGGCTTCGTCTCCGCCGTCCATGGCATCGTCGTCGACGTCGACTTGGTCCTGTCGATCATCGACTCGCTCAACGACGACCAGCAAGTCGATGTCGGTCAAATCAAATCCTGAGAGCGACTTGATGGAGACGCTGGAAGCATCCATCGAGGGAGAAAGCTTACCGCTATCAGAGTGCGTGCATGCTACCTCCGGTGGCACTCGGAAGTACGCGCTGGCGCCAAAGGAAGCGCCCGTGCCTATGGATGAGTCTACGCGTCTCGCAGCCATCGAACACGGCAACCTGATGAAGCTGGGCAACTCAGAGGAGCTTGATGTACTTTGCAAGCTTGCCGCGCGTGAAATGGGCTGCTCCACGAGTGTCGTGACGATCGTCGGACAGCACGAGCAGGTCGTGCTCGCGTCCAACCACAAGGAGATGAAGCAGTCGCATCTGCCTCGGCAAGAGACGTTCTGCCAGCACACTGTCATGGGCGATGCGCCGCTGCTAGTTCCGCACCCGGAGGCTGACGTGCGCTTCCAGAGCATTGCGGCACGAACACAGGGTGGGCGGGACTACCGCTTTTACGCTGGCTTCCCGATCCGTGGCGAAAATGACGCCGTCGTCGGCGCCATCTGCGTGCTCGATGAGCAGAGCCACTCTGTCTCGCAGGCGCAGTACTCGGCCATGCAGCGGCTCGCGGCCACCGCGTCCAAGGTCGTGAAACAGAAGACCACCCCCGCCGCCGCATGAGGCTCCGCGTGCGTGTGTGGTCCCGCAGTTATCTAATCCGCAGCGATGGCAAGGCATCGCTTGACAATCAATGCAGTCGAAATGTTTAGACTCTCGCCCTCGACCGAGTGTCCATGCCCCGTCTTGCCAGTCGTTCCCCACATGTCCGCCGCGAAAAAATTGGAGGGTCGGACATGATTGGAATGGGGTGGACGGACGCGTCGCCGTCTCGGTGCGGCCCGCATGAGTCAAGCCTTGACGAACACGGCTGCCCTTCTCACGTTCGTCGACTGCCGAGAGCGCACCGAGATCTTCATCTCATCGGACCGCCAAGGTGCGCGCATTGCAGGTGCTGCGTTGGAGGCGGTCGGCCTTCTCAGGGAGTGCGTTGCTACGCCAACAGTATGAACCCCAGTAGCAGCGCACGTCAGTACTGTAACAAATTGAGTGAGACCGACGCGATGTTGACAAGTGAGACCGTCGCCGCCGCCTCCAACCAGCGATCGCAGCTGGAAATGAACACTTCTTGCTCGCCGCGTTCGCCGTCTCAAGGGCTCCAGGGCTTGGACTCGCAGCGTAGCTAGCGCCAGGTTCGAAGCTGGAAGCGGGCGGTGACGTCGCGGACGCGGCTGGCGGCGGTGGAGGCGGTCAGCGATCAGCGCTTCAGCTCCCTTGGGAGAACCGTGCCACTATGTGGTATACGTATACCTTCCCCATTCATTCGCCAAGTGTCAACAGGTTCAAGTTGCTCGTCCTGTCGTCCAGAGGATGATGGGATGCCGCGGATGTGAGTGAGGCTTCCAGGCTTCCAGAGTGGTTGGGGGCGATTCATTTCATTGGTGATCCTGTCTACACATGTAGAAGACGAGGACTGGCGAGGTGGCTTGCCATAGGCGCTGCTGGCGAGTGGATGCATTTTGCCTGTCGTGCTGCCGACAGTTTCTGGGTGAACCTTGGCGATATGCTGCATATGCATGGCAGGCGAAGATTTGGCGTCGCAGCTGCTGGTTGAATTTGCTGGATATTGCACGGGCCTTGCGCCGGCGTGCTGATCGCTTTGGACGCAACCGAGCTGCTGCATTGGGGGTTGCGACGAAATCACGGCGTGGCGGCTGGAGGCGATGACTGCCGCCGTCGCATGTGGCGACCAACAACCCACGAGCAGCACACGTTGCATCGCGCTGTGGCGTTACTCAATGGCGTAATGCTCGCCTCGCTCTGCACTTGATCTTTTCTCCGACAGGCTTTGCAAGCGATCATAGACTGCGTCATCAGCGCCACCGAGTGGTGGCGGCTTGCCGAATTTGCGTCCTTGGTGAATGACGAGGATCGTCATGGTATCTCCGGTCAAAACCGCAAAGAAGCGCGGCGTCAGCCTCACCTCGCCTCGACACCGGCAAGAAGACGTGGATATGCAGCGCCAACCGCCACCACTGGAACGCAGACCTGCTGCAGCGTCTCATGGTGTTGTCCATGGACAATTTGCTCCGAAGGCAAGGAGAGCTGCCAAGTCCAAGCAGGCTGACCTACATGGTACAGTATTGCAGTGTGCATTCTGCAAGTCAGTTCGTCAAGCAGCCACGCCTTGCGTCTCGCCGGATCACTTTTCGAAAACTCAGAACCCCTGGCTGGCTTCACTGGTTGCTCTCCGCCACGTTGAGTTGACGGCCTTGCAGTGCACTACAACACGAGGCGACGGCCGCTTTCATTTGGCGCGTTGCTTACGGCGAGATGCTTGTGACTCGCGAGTCGATTGCTCGTGAAGGAGCAGCGCCGGTGCGGCTTGGGGCAAAGTGCGATTCGGGTAGTGCAGCCCGGCACTTCGAAGTCGCTGGCCAGTCATTGTGGGGCTTCAACGAGCTCTCTAGCGCGCTCGGGTCCTGTTGATGGCATAGATTGCATGGCACCATTGGCCTTGGGATTTGGCCTAGGAATCTCGCCACGGCAACGCGATCTCGCGAGACCAAATCACAAGCTGGCGGTGCCGAGCGAGCGCATCCCGCAGCAAGTGAGTGCTGCAAGCAGCTGCAGCGTAGGCAATCGCACCGGTATACATGTACACAACAACCCAATGGCTGGGAGATGAGAGAGGAGTCGACTTCAACCGAGTCTCGCGAATGCTCACCCAGTCTTCAGCCTTCGCCATAGAGCAGGGCGTGAACTTTGTGTTGGATCGATACGGGCGCCTCGCGCATGTAAACGAGTGGGCCTGTCGAGGCGATATACACGCTGCAGCTAGCCAGACGCAAGGGCTCCAGTCGCCACCTCGATTTTCGATCTCCAAACCAGTACCTTTGCGCGAGACCAAGTCGCTTGCGAGCAAATCCATTGATCTAGCGCGCCAACCAGTGAAGCTTCTGGGAACTGTCGAGTCGACCCGTCCTTGAAGTTCAAGCGATACAAGTATACACCCGTCTATACCCCGCCAGCCGGTCTCCAGTCGCGCGGCGTCAGCATGATGGTCAGTCAATAGTGCGCACGCGACAGGCGCGGTATACACCTGCGTACGTATAGCGCCACCACATCACGGCAGTCTCCGCTCTCCCGGCTTAATTCCTGCGGCCCACTCTGCTGACTGTCTGCCTGCCAGCGCAGCGCTCGGCTCCACCCAGCGCTCACTTTCGAATCCGCATCGGTCCTCGCAGTTCGCTCCTCCAGCTTCCAAGCTTCGAAGCCCAAGTCAAGTCCAAGCCAAAGTCATGTCGGACAAGGAGAACGGATACGTGGGGCTGCAGGAGGCCGACGTGCCCGCCATCGTGAGCGAGCCCACCAAGCCGTTCCAGGTCAAGTCGCCGCTGATCCGCGAGTGCCTGGCCGAGTTCATCGGCACGCTCGTGCTCATCATGTTCGGAGACGGCGTCGTGGCGCAGGTGGTGCTCAGCGAGGGCTCCAAGGGCGAGTACATCAACATCAACTTGTGCTGGGGCCTCGGCGTGCTCTTCGGTATCCACTTCTCGGGCGGCGTCTCGGGCGCCCACCTCAACCCGGCCGTGACCACCACGCTCGCGCTCTTCGGCCGCTTCGAGTGGCGCAAGGTCATCCCCTACATCATCGCGCAGGTGCTCGGCGCCTTCG
>JAASGX010000473.1:0-20713 GCA_023334415.1 Phytopythium chamaehyphon | reverse complement strand
ATCCTGGAGTGCGACCTTGCCACCGTCGTTGTACTCCTGGCGCAGGTTCCGGATGAAAATGCTATCGTTCGGTGAAGGATGCATCTGCTCCACCTTGCGTCGCTCTTTGGCGACGTCGTCGTCCTCGTACTCACCGCCTGTAAAGCGCCTACGGGAATCTGGGTTCCAACGCATCTTGCGGTTCTCGATATAAAACACCAGGGAGGTAAAGACTAGGATCTCAAAAACAGCGTACACGATGGATCCACCAGCGACGTCCAACTGGAACACGCTACGATCACAGCAACTGCTGGAGTAGGAATCCCAGCATGATGTGCAGCTCGTGTCCGTACCAAGGCCTTCCCACGCACCAAAAAATGAGGACGCCGAGGCTTTGGTGTCGCCGTAGATGGCGCTGCGGCTTAGCTTGCGGATTGCGATTTCAAAAATTCCGATATTCAAGCCGTACCCCGGGAAAAGCAGGAAGATCCAACGCAAGTAATTTCGGTCCAAATCAGACAGCAAAAAGGTGGTAGATCTGCTTGACGCCAAGTCGAAGTCAATGATGCGGCAAAAGAACGAGAAGATACTCAGCAAGCCACCAGTGCAGAGCGCAAAGACCAGTAGCGACGTCTGGGCCACTGCATGCTTGCTGAACCGGAAAGAGAACAGGTACGCCATTGGAATCACCGTAAGCGCGTGCGAGGCGACGATAGCGAGCACGCCAATTACTTCGGTTGATCCAGAAAGTGCGCTGCTAGAGAATGGTACCATAATACCAGCAGCAATGACAGCGACCAACATTATGATAACGTCGTGAGTCCAACTCGATAGCCAGTAGGCTGACACGTTGGCGCCACAAATGAGCTGTAAACTTTTGGCGTTCTGGATCGGGTTCTTCTCGCGCACCACGAAAGCGACCATGGCTGCTGGAATGAACGCAAACGCTAGCATCGTGACGACGGACACAAGAAAGCCATTCAGAATAATCTGCAGCTTGGCAGCATCCCGGTCCAGGCACTCACTGTTGTAGCACGGTGTGACCGCCACAGACGACACCGATCGTGTACACGTGTTGCAAGCGTAGTACGGCGACTCGACATTGTACTTGTTGCAGCACGTGGTCGCATTGCAGTCAATGATGCCAAGCGAGCAGTACTCAAACTCGTACTCACAATATGCTTGATCCGATGACGTGTACGATACTGACGTGAAGTTCGCCGTGGTGCATCGGCTCTGGCGAGATGTCGAAGCAAGCGATGAGGAGTATCCATCCGTCAAGAAGTCGGCAACTTGAATAGTTGGAAGCGAGACTAGGATAATCAGGAACAACAGCGGGATGCAGATCGCATTGAGTAGGCTCTTGCTGTCGCGCTTGGTGATGCGGAACCGCTTCATCACGAGTGCCGTGTACTGACTTGTAAACGTTGGCTGATGCGTCTCGACAGTCCCAATGCGGTTCGTTGCCTGGAAACGCGAAGCAGTCGATGTTGCAGACGTTTTCCGTACTTGGTCCACCTCGTCAATGTCGCACGCACCAGCAACGCCTTCCTCTCGGTCTTGGGCAATGCGAAGGAACACTTCTTCGAGCGTAGTTACAGAAATACCGTACTGAAGAACCCCCAAAGCACGCATGCGCTCGTCCAGCGCTTGAAGCATAACAGCAAACATGCCTGACGACGCCGACGGGAGCTGGAACACGATCTCCGAGCCAAAATTGCTCAGACACGTGGCCTCGGGCACAAAATTGCGCAGAAAGTCAGCCACCGCCTCAACATCGCACTGCGGTGTCTTGATCATCGTCAGGTTGTACCCAGCGCCATATCGGTTCTTCAAGAACAACGAGCTACCAACACAGCACAGTTGGCCGTCGGCCATGATGGCAATTCGGTCACCAAGAATATCGGCTTCGTCCATGAAATGCGTCGTGAGGACAATCACACGGTCCTCGCGGTTTCGCTGCAGCAAGTTCCAGGTGAATCGGCGCGAGTACGGGTCCATACCGGATGTCGGCTCATCGAGGAAGACAAGTTTGCTATCACCGATAAACGCAAGTGCCACGCTCAACTTCCGTTTTTGTCCGCCCGACAGGTTCTTCGCCTGCACCTTCCGCTTCTCCACAAGGCCGACATCCTGAATCAGTTGTGTTACCTCGTCCTTGAGCTTGGTTCCGGGGACGTTTTTCATCGTGCCAAAGAGCAACAAATGCTCTTCGACAGTCAGCTCATTGAAGAGAACATCGTGCTGCGGGCAAATACCCATGATCTGGCGCAGTTCGTTAAAGTCCTCGCGAATCGATCGTCCATAAAGCGTAGCATCACCCGAGGTCGGCTGGATAAGACCTGTCAGCATTGAGATGGTGGTCGTCTTTCCTGCACCGTTGTGCCCTAGAAGAGCAGTGATCTGTCCCGAATACATAACCAAGCTGAGGCCATCAACAGCCACCTTTTGTTCGCCCTCAATCTTGAATTCCTTGCGTAGGGCTTGGATTTGAAGACAGGTGCCTTTCGTCTCCTGTGCCGACAACGCTGCAGTTACAGGTTCCACTGAAGATTGCGGTCCTGCCTTCGGCTTCATCATCACAACCGAACCATCGTTGGATATCTGGTGCTGGAGCAATCGAATGTCACGGGGAGATGCATAGTCTCCATGAGGTGAAGCGGGGATCGGAGATTCGATCAAAGCAATTCCACTCGATCGTTCAGCAGGCGCATTGGTCTGTTCATGACGCCATGTCTTGGCTTGGAAGAGGAAGTACCACGGCTTCTGCACACCGAATTCTTGCGGCAGCACCTGATCGAAGTACCAGCCTAGGAATACGAGAATGACACAATCCAACAGCAGGAACCAAGTCATCGTAAACACGGTTGGAACCGTGATGGGGTTTTCTAGAAGGCCGATCGAGTATGCCATTCCACTTCCCAAGCGAGCATGTCGAAGGATGTCGTCCGTTGCCAGTGCAAATGCGGTCGGTGGTGACAGAGCTGCCACATACTTCGTCGAGTTTGTCTTGGACTGCACGTTGAAGAATGGGAAGAAAAGAATCAACCAGAGCAGTACCGATGCAATCGACGCTGTCCGCGACTTGTTGAAAAACGGTGTAATGAAGTAGCTGAAGCTCACAATCGCCATGCTCAGAGACCAGAAGAGGAATACTAGAGTAGCATAGTTGGCTTCGGGGAAAACCTTGCCGTATTTCAGCTCCGCTGCAATCAGGAAAGACAATGGTGTCGACAGCACGGCAGTCGTGACCATCCAGGAGCACAAAATAGTCCAATTGGAAAGCCCCATAATTTTCATGACTTCACGAATGCGCGTTTCCTTCTCAATAACCATCGTGGTTGTTGTGGTAGAGACGAATTTGATGTAGCTGATGAGGAGGAATAGTCCGATGACAGTTTGACCGGTGCTGTAGAACGTCGACTGGTTGGTCGAGAGGCTGCCGATACTGTCTTCGTCAAGGGACTCCATTCCTGTACAAATAATCTCTGCCGTCTCGGTCGAAGCCTCGCTATCGCCCAGACTTCCGCTGGAGGATGACGCTAGCCCAAATAAATTGTTGGAGTTGCTGTTACTGCTGCTGCTGCTGTTTCCCGTGCCAAAAATCGCGTCCAAGTTGGCCATGAAGACGAGCGCGGCGCAGAGGATGAGCGGGAGGAACAGCTCGAAGAAGAAAGACACCCACTTGCGCCGGCGGATCGTCAGGTTCTTCCAGACGAGGTTGGTCACCTGGTGCCACGCGGCAAGCAGTGCCTTCCACGTCGCCAGCGAGCCGGCCGTGAAGCGCGACTCCATGACCAGGGCGTCGGCGTCGTCTCCGTCGGCGTCGCTGGCCGCGAGCGCGCGCTCGTGCTGCTTCCTGGTGACGAACCTCGAGAGCGCGGTGAGCGCCGCGATGAGCACGACGATGACGCCGCAGACGATGATGAGCGCGAGGTCCCCCGAGGCGAGCCCGCACTGGTTCTGGAGCCCGAGCGTGTCCTCGATGACCGACTTGCAGTAGGAAATCTGGGAGGACGTGGACTCGCAGCTGAGCAGCTTGGACGCTGCGTCACAGCAAGACGAGGACGCCCGGACGGACGGGTCCGTGCACAGCAGCCTGCACGTCCCGACGTTGTCGGAGCTGACGGATCCGCTGGCGCTGGCGCCTGTGAGCGCCGAGATCTCGGCGGCCGACAGCCAGGCCGAGGACGAATCGGAGGTCCCCAGATAGCTGGCCTCGACCTCGAACATGCCCGAGTTCATGACGCAGAGCGCGTAGGTCGAGTCGTACGTCAGGATGTTGGTCAGGCACGTCGTGAACAGCGTCGTGGCCTCGGACGCCGACGAAGAGGAAGAGGACGTCGTCGCTGAAGAGGAAGAAGACGAAGACGATGACGATGATGACGTAGCGGTCGTGGTGGTGGTCGTGCTCGTCGCCGTCGTGGCGGCCGGCGCGGTCGTCGCGGTCGTCGCCGACCCGCCATTGTTTCCAGTGTTTCCGTTGTTGTTGCCGGTGTTTCCGCCGCCAAAGTCCATGGCGCTGGGTCGCTACGGCCCGCCGGAGCGAGTGGGCGGCGCCTTAAGACGAGCGGCCAGCGCTGTGAGGAGGGCGGGGAGCCCTGGGGAGTGAGGTTAACGTAGCGAGCGCCGCCTTTCCGGCGCGGCTTCCGGTTCAACAGTGCGGCTTCATGGGAGCAGCGCTGTCCGTCGGAAACATGCGGTTTGGGGAGAGTTGGGAGCGGGGATAGGAACACAGCGACAGCATCGTGGTAGTCTCTGTACGGATTTATGAAGGTCATGTATACTTGATATCCTCAGAAAATTCTAGTGTACGACAGATGGTATCTTTTTATGAAGGCTACGAACCGCGCGGAAGTGGTTCCCATCCGCTGAGTCACACGGCCACCGCAATCAAGGCGCGACCGCAATCCCCGTTCAGGTTCATGGCGCCAATGGTTCTGAATTCCACATGGCTTCAGAAACAACCTGAGCGGGAGAAGACTGCGATCTGACCAGACCAAGCGACACGGGCTGTAGTTGATTGTGAGCGTCCAGGAGCAGATCCTGGAGGCTTGTGGGTGTCGCTTTGAGGCTTGTGACAAGGAGACTGGCAGTTCTCGAGCGATCTGGACGAGCTGTTTCGTTGCTCAGACATGCCGTCGTTACAGGTACGCATGCGCACAGCAAAAGCATAGACCGCAGTAATGAAATAAGCGGTATCTATTTGGGTGAACGAGCTTCCGACAGTCACTTGTGTTGAATATAATATCTTAAAACAGTATACATGAATAAATACTATCTTAATATAGTTCTCGAAAAAATTACCCGCTGCCCAATTTTCTACCGAGGATCCAGTTCAGCTAGCGGCCATGGCGCGTGGCGCGCGCCGCCGCGAGGGCTGCGAGGCGCTCGAGCAGCTCCACGAGCAGTGCGTCCGCCTACAATTCGCGTGGCGCTGAGCGCGGCGCTCGTTCCGCGCCGTCTCAGGGCCCGCGGCTCGCTCCAGAAGCCCCGCGATGAGCTGACGACGCTCGAGTTGCTTCCCGACAGGCACCAGGCGCTCATGCGCGTGTACCGCGCGAGAGAGAGCGCCGGCGGCCGGGAAAGCGGCGCGACGGCCGCCGACCTGGAGCTGCTGCGGCGCGAGTTCCGTTTCGTGCGCGACGAGGCCGAGGACGCGGCGCGCGGAGCCTGCGACTGGCGCGTGCGCATGAGCGTGCGCTACTACCGGCGGCTGTTCCGCGAGTACGCACTGGCCGACCTGTCGCGCTTCCGCGAGGGCAAGGTCGGGCTGCGCTGGCGCACCGAGGCCGAGGTGGTCGCGGGCAAGGGCCAGTTCTCGTGCGGCAACAAGCGCTGCCAAAACGCCCAGGGGCTGCGCAGCTACGAGCTGCTCTTCGCCTACCGCGAGCAGGGCGAGCGCAGGCGCTGCCTCGTCAAGCTGCGCGCCTGCCCGCCGTGCGCCAGGAAGCTCTTCTTCAAGAAGCTGCAGGAGAAAGAGGAGCGAGAGCAGCGGAGCAGGAGGAAGAAGCGCCGGCGGGAGGGCGACGCCAAGAGCGGCAGGGACGGCAAGCGCCGACGTCAAGCAGACGGCAGCGAGAGCGATGCCAGCTCCGGCAGCGAGGCAGAGGAAGACATTCACGCGCGGTGCGCAGCCATCAACGAGCAGGAGATGAGGGCGATCGGAGACGCGGCAAGGCCAGCTGGAGATGAGGAGGGCTCTAGAGACGACGAGCTCTTGGCTAGACTCATCCCGTAGGCGAGCGGCGCCTGCAGCATCGCCACCGTTCAACAGCTTTGGACACTCATGGGTAATTTATATTGCGATTGGCGAGACGCGAGCCGCTCCACCGCGCCTACCATCCCTACGGCGTTGTGGTCGCCTTCTCAGCCTTCTTGGCCTGGAAGTCCGACCGGCCGCGCGCCACGCACGCCTGGAAGCGCTTCTTGAGCAGCTTGTCGTCTGGAGCGAGCTGGATGGCGCTCCAGAACGCGCACGCGGCCTCCTCAAACAGCTCCAGCGTCTCGAGGCACTGGCCCTCGCGGAAGAGCGCCTTGGGCCACTGCGGCTTGAGCTTCTTGGACACGCGCACGTCGTGCAGCGCCTTCTTGGCGTCGCCGGCGCCCAGGTAGGCCGCGCAGCGGTTGCTGAAGAGCACCGCGTCGGCAGGCGTCAGCTCCAGCGCCTTCGTGTACGCGTCGACGGCAGCCGCGTAGTTCTTGGCGATGTATGCCTTGTTGCCCTCGTCCTTGAGCGCCGTGGCCTTCGCCTGCGTGGCGGCGTCGACCTCGACGGCCTCGGGCGCGACGACGGCGTCCTCCGAGCCGATCTCGTTCAGCAGCGCTTGCTTCTCGGCTTCGACCTGGTCCTCCGGGGTCAGCTTGGCTGCCGCGGCCTGCTGCGCCATGAGCTCGGGCAGCTTGTTCTGCGCCGCGTGCTCGTAGAAGGCGTCCAGCTTGATTTTCTCGATAGCCATGAGCTGGTCAATGTCGCTGCCCTCGAAGCCCTTCGTCAGGGGCTTGAGCAGCTCGACGATGTCATGGTGGCCCATGCCGGCGGCCAGCTGCAGCGGGGTGGCGCCGACGTCCGACACGAGGTTGGCGGCAACGGCCGTGTCGTCGCGGCGCAGTTCGAGGAAGACCTCGACGAGGTCCTTGAAGCCCGTCTCGGCGGCCATGTGCAGCGCCGTGATGCCGCCCATGATTTTGACCGTGAGGTCGGCGCTGGCCTCGAGGAGCTCGCGCGCGACCACGGGCTTGTTCATGAGGCAGCAGAGCATGAGCGGCGTGACGCCGCCCGAGTTGGTGGCGTTGACGTTGGCGCCGAGCCGCAGCAGCTCGGCGACCGTCTTCTCGCGGTTCTCGCTGACGGCGAAGTGCAGCGCCGTGCCGTTCTTGGTGGTGGCCTCGATCTGCGCCTTGCGCTCGACGAGCAGCTTGACGGTGCGGATGCTGCCGTTGGCCGCGGCCTCGTGCAGCGCCGTGGTGCCGTTGGTCATGGACACGTTGGGGTCCGCGAGGTGGTCGAGCAGCAGGCGCACGGTCGAGAACTCGTTCTCCTTGGCCGCGTACAGCAGCGGCGAGGCGCCCTCCTCGTCCACCAGGTCGACGCACTGCGGGGCGCGGTCGAGGATCCACGAGACGACCTTCCTGCGACCCTTGGCGGCCGCGAAGTGCAGCGCCGTGCGCTTGTGCGCGTCCTTGAAGTCCTCTAGCGTCTCCTTGACGTCCGTCACGCCCATGACCTGGATGGCCTCGACCGTCTTCTGCAGCAGCTCCAGGTCGCCATCTGCAGATTCACGACTGACGGTAAGTTCTTCCAACGGCCAGCGACACACGCTCAGAGGCCGCAGCACGCACTCTCGGCGCTGGAGAGCAGGTCGCTCACCACCTGCTTCTGCTTCTGGAACTCGGACGCCCCCTGCTCCTTCTCCTTGTCCGCCGCGTTCGCCATCACTTCACCTTGGCCTTGCCGCTCTCGAAAGGGAAATGACTGGCCGAATTCAAGTCCGACCCTCTCGGCGTTCCGATTGGTCAATATTATTTTTTTTACATCGCCCGCAAGAAGTATAGGCCCAGTCGCCCAATGTGGTCCAAGCAGCTCAAGTGGGTGAGGCGCGCGGTGGCCGCGGGCGAGCGCGAGATGCGGCTGGACCGCTGGCTGCGGCACCAGTTCCCGGCGCTGCCCCAGGCGCTCGTGCAGGCGCAGCTTCGCAGGCGGCGCATCCGGCTGGAGGCGGCGCCCGGCTCAGCCTCAGTCGCGGCGAAGGCCAAGGCGAGCTCGCTGCTGCCGGCGGGGGCCGTCGTGGCCATCGACGCGCGTTGGTTCGAGCGCTCGCTGCGGCCGATGATGGCGAGGGCTCCGTCAGCAGCTGAAGAAGACAAAGCGCTCAGTGAAGAGCAGCGCGAGGCGCTGACAGACCTGGAGAGGCGCGTGCTGTTCCAGGACGAGAACTTCGTGGTGCTCGACAAGCCGCACGGACTCGCTGTGCAGGACGGGTCGGCGCTGCGGGACTCGCTCGCGAGGCACCTCCCGGCGCTTGCTAGAAGAGTCGGCAGTGAAGATGGAGATCGAGATGCAGAGCCGCTGCTGCTGGTGCACCGGCTGGACAGGCAGACGTCGGGCGTGCTGGTGCTCGCGCGCTCGAGGATCGCAGCCGCACGGTTCTCGGCCCTGCTGACTCAAGGGCGCGTGTGCAAGACCTACGTGGCGCTAGTGCGGCCGCTTGACACGAACGAACCGCTGGATGCGAGTGTCTTCGACCCGCTTCCTCGCCAAATCACACTGCCAGCGGACGACAGGCACGCCTGTACGATCGTCGAGCGCGTGCTTGGGACTAGCAAGGATCCCAGAGGCATCTGGCTCGAGCTCAAGCCGGTAACCGGCAGAAAGCATCAGCTGCGTGTGCATTGTGCGACAGCTCTGCGAGCTCCCATCGTTGGGGACAACAAGTATGGAGGCGCACGTGCCAGGCGGCTATTCCTGCACGCTGCACGCATCCAGTTTGAAGATCCGTTTGCGCATGGCCGAACGATCGACGTATCAAGTACGCTCGACTGGGAATAGATAGCGTCGACTGCGTGCTCCATGCGAAGGCTGCAGCTATTGTTGGCCGCAGCTTTTGTGCTGGTCCTTGCGCAACTTGAAGGCGAAAACGCTGTCGCCAGCAGATCGCACAACACCTTCAAACGTCCTCCACTCAAGCAACGCATCGAGTAGACCAACAAGCACCATGAGCGCAACCTCAGGAGCCTGCAGCGAGGTTGTGGCGCGGTTTGCATCGCTTGAGCTATCAAACAACTTTGATGAAATGACGCCACCACTCGCACAAGACCAGTCTCCAGCGGTGGACATGCAGCGAAATGTCCGCGTTCGATTCGCTGATGTGGCAAGCAAAACGGATCGTCATCCACACGCGTTGGATCTCTCTGCATCGCTCAAGCGGACGCTTACTCAGCAAAACTACGACTCGGATGACGATGAGCGTGGTGACAACCAAAACCCGGCCCCACAGCATGAGCAGGCACTCGAGAAGCTGGACGATGATACCGCAGAGGATTCGGATGATCCGAACACTGATGACGACGTGGATGCGGGTAACCAGGAACAGCAAGGGGGCGAGGAGACGAACGACCGAGAAATGAGCCCGGCTCGGCGCCTAAGCCATTCTGACGAGCCAATGGTGAGGTATGAAGACTTCCTTTCGGTCAACAAGCCTGGTCAGCAAGGCTCTCAGTATTTCTTCAAGCCAACTGCCCGAACTACTTTCAGCGAGACGCGCAGAGTCAGGAACTCTGTTCTGGCTCAGGATGACCTTATGGCTGACGGCGACGACGACGTCGTCAACCTCTGCTCGCCTGTGGTGACTTCAAAATTCCGAGCCTTCCCGCAGGGCCGGTCACCACGCCCCAACAAAGCGGGCGTGAAGAGCTTGAAGTGGGGGAATCGGCAGTTCGACCAATACTTCGACCTGCTCGGATCGCTTGAGCACGCTTTTTCGTTAAGCGCAACGGGCGAGATCTCCATTTCGGGAACCCAAATCGATGCCATGGGACAGCTTCTGGGATCGTTGATTTCGTCTGGCTCCTCAGAGAAGAAGTTACCGAAGAGACCTCGATTTGTCGAGAGACTCACAACTGTTCAAGAACAGGAGGATGCATGATAGGCATGTTTTGTTGTGAATGCTCAAAAATCCTTTGCAAAACTTAGTTTATCTGGTCGATACACTGTGACCTTACCGTCCGGCTTGGTTTCGTTTACTCCACGTGTGGCGGCTATCGCTGCCCCTGTTCGTCGAATTGGTGATGTTGGAATGTCCATAGCCTGGTTTGTTCTGATAGGCGATCGAGTCGCAACTCTCGGGGCAGCAGCTGCTCGGGCTACAAAGTTGATTTTTGGCTTTGGTGTCGCTGCGCTCGTCCCGATATTTTTGTTCGTCCCGTCCATCGTGCCTTTCATACGACCACGAGTGGCGGTGGACAGCAAAGTCAAGAGATTATCTTCGTCGGCATCGCTTTGAAAGACCGTCTGCATGAACGGCGGCAGGAACAGCACAGGCGAAAGAGGCGGGTTAGTGCGTGCAGTTTCAGATGTAGCTGGGATTGAGCGCGTCGATCTCTCTGACTGCAATGGCTGAAGTACAGCTGCACCTGGAATAAGGTCTTGCTCCGAGAATGACGAAAGCAACTGCACCTCGATATCTAAAGCTGCATCGTGATAACCTGCCGGGTGTTGTTCAACCCACAAAGTATAGACAAAGTCGCCAGGTAGTAGTGTGTTGACCGGGAGGTGAGCTCGAGCTCCATCCAAGAAAAACTGAGTCTTGCTGTCATAAAGAACTGCCTGGTCAACGTGCACAAATTGCATCCCTGTTGGGTCACAAACCCGAGCCATCAGCTTGCCATAACCCTTGACGCTTGCAACTACTAATTGTTCATGTCGTCGGATCCGATACACTAACGGCAGGGCGTTCGGTACAAGACAATGGCGCTCGCGTCGAGCAAAGCGGAAATCCTTCTGAGTAGCTTCGTCGCTCTGCGCGGGTTCCTGTGTGCTTACAGTTGACTCGCTACAAAACATTTTATCGAAGATACCAAAGTATCGCGCATCTTGCTCCAGTGCTCCCCGACTAATGCCTGGTGGTATATAAACTTTTCCTGTGCGATAAAAATCCAAAACGACTTCGAAGTTGCGAGCACTACGGTCGATAAAAAACGTATCCGACTCAAAGAACCGATCGGACCCGCTCGTAATGATATCGTGAAGGCGTGCGCCTGGATACTTGTTGATAACACTGGCCTTGCAGCGAAATATTCTGCCACCAACGTCAAATTGCACCACCCTGTTTTCATCATCTTCATATAGGAACTCCAGCTCTGAGGGAAGGTCCTGCTCTGAGTTATGGTCCTGCTGATCATTTGTAGACTCATCTGGCTGCGTTCGCCAGATCTCCATTGGATTGCTTTCATTCACAATCTCTTCAGGTGATGCAGCAAAGCCGAAGCTCTGCTGCTGAATAACATAGTCGGCATATGCCAGATCAACTGCGGTACCGAGTGCAGAGAGTTTGGTTGCCAAGGCATTATCATGAGGATATTCCTTCCGAACCGGCACTTCCTCGTCGTCAACGCTTCGGCTCGTCGACAGCTCTGAGCGCTCGGTGAACAAGCCGTCGAGTAGCGCGTCAATCTCACTGCTCTCGTCCTGTGATAACCTCGACATTGCTTTGTGAAAGCTCGTCTAGGACTACAGCAGTCCGTCGTAACTGACGAAACGATTTCAGGTCTAAAGTCTCGCTCCAATTTGTCATGTGGGCAACAAACTCACAAAGCAGTCAAGAAAAGACATTGATTAGGAGTATGTGTGAAGGCTCAAAATCCTTACTGTACAACTTCAACTTCACCGTCGGAGTCGTCCAAAGTCTATCGCTCCGCGATGCTCATACCGCTTACAGCCACTTCCACTCGGGGCTATCGCGCGTGATGCCGTCCATGTAGTCATCAAACGACTTGCCCGCGGCCTTGGCGATCTTTCCAAGCTTGCGAATATGCAGCTTACTCAGCGGACGCAGCGTCTTGGGGTTCGTCAGCTTCGTGCGCTTCATGTTGTCGTTGAGGTTGCTGCCAACCTTGTTCGCCTTGATCTCATCCGGGTCTTCCTCCTCGATGATCTTCTTGCCTCCGCCGGCACGATACTCCTTCTCCTCGGCCTCGCCAATAATCGTGACACGGCCCGACTCGACCAGCCACTTCTCGGTACACAGCGAGTTGTAGAACTCCTCACTATGCGAGATCATAATAACACCACCAGCAAACTCGCGAATGCCGTCAGCCAGAGCGCCAAGCGCAGCACGGTCGAGGTAGTTCGTCGGCTCATCGAGCACCAGCAGATGCGGGCAGTTCCACATGGCCGCAGCGATAACGAGCTTGACCTTCTGGCCGCCCGACAGACCGCGGATCTTGCCGTGGGTTCCGAACTCGGCCGGCAGAGCAAAGTCGTCGAGGTGACGCTGGATCTCGCGCGTGGTAAGCGGTCGCAGGTCCATGCCGGCAGCGAGCGTCGCCTGGCGGATGTCCTCAGCCTCGGCGAGCTTACCGAGACCCATCTCCTGCATCTCCTCAAGCGTGTAGCGCTTGTTGTGCTTCTCCGTCATGCCCACGAGCTTGCACTCGTACACGAGCGTGCCACGCTTTCCCTTGGTACGCGAGACGACCTTCTCCACTTGACCCTGGCGCTTGCCCACAAGCGCTTTCTCCTCCTCCGTCTGCTGGAGGTTGACGCGTGTGTTGAGCTCGCGGTCCATACCGTTCTCACCGCTGAATCGCCACTGGAAGTACTCGACCGGGCTGCTGTCAAGGTGCTGCTCCACGTGGTGGAACGAGTGCTGGGCGACGTACGCAAGACGAACAGCGTGGTGCTTCCAGAACGAACCCGTGTCTGGTGCGGTCTCCTGCACAAGCATCTTGATGAGCGTCGACTTACCAGCACCGTTGGCGCCAATGACAGCAACACGCGAGGCAAGGCACAGCTTGACCGAGACGTTCTCGAGCTGAGGCTTGGTCGCGCCAGGGTATGTGAAGGTGGCGTGGTCCAGCGTCAGAATACGGCGAGTCATCGAGTTGATGCCCTCGAGGCGACCAGGCTCCGGGAGCTTGAACACAGTGTCCGATGACGTCAGCTCGTAGTAGTGCTTGGCTTCAGGGTGGATCTCGACGAAAGCGTTCAGCGTCATCGGGTACAGCACTAGCTTCTTGGACTCGTAGTGCAGCACGTCCGTGCACACGTTGTCCAGGAACCCGGTGTCGTGCGACACCAGCAGCACCGTCATCGACTCGAGCGAGTTCAGGTAGTCGACCAGCCACTGCACGGCGTGGACGTCCAAGTGGTTCGTAGGCTCATCAAGGAGGAGAACGTCGGCGTTGTACAGCATTGCACGCGCGATGGCCAGCTTCATGCGCCAGCCTCCAGACAGCGCCTCAATCTCGCCGTCCAGCATCTTGCGGGTGAAGCCGATCTCCGTGAGAACCTTCTCGACCTCCACGGCAGTCTGATGCGAGAGCTCCGGGGCCTTGACCATCGACTCGAGCAGGCTTCCCTGGCTCTCTACGACGTGCTCGTGCTGCACGTAGATCGTTCGCAGGTTCTCGGGCAGACCCTCAATGGCGCCGTTCGCCAGGTTGCGCATGAGCGTGGTCTTGCCGACACCGTTCTTGCCGATGAGACCGTAACGGTGGCCACGGGTCAGGCGAAGGACGGCATTGCGCAGCAGGATCTTGCCACCGTAGGCCAGCGAGAAGTCGATGTCACACACGTCGTTCGGGTCCGTCGACTTTTCACGGGCAGCTCCGAGGCCGCCGCATGCAGCACGCAGGCCCTCCGACAGACGAGTGGCCTCCTCCACACGCATGTGCGGCGAAAGGTACTGGAGCACGACGGTGTTCCACTCGGAGCCGAGGTGCTGCGTCGCCATCTCGGTGCACACGTCCGAGATGTACTCGAGCGAGAAGTCGGTCAGCCCGGGGTGGGTCGGGCGCTCCAGGCTGTCGTTGAAGCACGTGAGGATGTCCGCCTGCAGCTTCTTGCGGATTTCGATGGGGTCCTCGTCCTTGGACACGCCATCGCCAGCGGCGTGCACGAGATGAGCGCGAGCCTCCTTGGCCGCCTCGACGACCTCCTCGTCGATCAGACGGTCAATGGCCGTGTCGAGCTGGGGAAGCAGGAGCGGCACGAAGGGCAGCACGTCGGTCGGGCGGACCACAAGGCGGCACATGCTGTCGATAATCTTGGCGGCCTTGCGCTTCAGGGACGAGCTGTTGATGCTCGTGTCACGCAGAGCCTTGTGCAGCAGCGGCGCAATCAGCGAGAGCGTCGGGGCGTCCACGTTGGCAACGAAGGTGGTCGCCAGCAGGCTGTCGATGGCCTTCATGGTCTCCTCGGGGCGAGCGATGACGCCCACGAGCTCGGGCACGAGCGGGACGACGTCGTCGTTGCTGATCTTGGAGCAGGCGACGGTGAGCGCGTCGATGGACGCGGCCTGCACCTGTTTCTTGGTGTCCCACACGTAGTCACTGACGACTGGCATGATCTCCGGCAGCCAGCCGGAGACCTGCTCGCTGGCGGTCTCGCTGAGCTCCTTGAGCAGGTTGAGCGCCGCGACCTTGGTCTGCCACTGGCGCAGCTTGAGCGTCTTGTAGATCTGGCCCAGCACCGAGTGCATGGCCAGCGGGTTGACCTTCTCGGCGACGGCCGAGAACAGCGAGGCGGCCGCAGTCTTGACGGCGCTCTCCGAGTCGGCGTGGCGCTGGCCGATGACCGGCAGCATCTCGACCACGACGGCCTCCATGGCCACCGACAGCTCCTCGTCCCTGAGCAGGGTCAGGTACGCGAGCAGCGCGCCCTCGCGCGAGGCCGTGGGCTTGGCCTCGATGAGCCCGGCGAGCTGGGCGAGCGCGTGGACGCCGGCGTCGCTGGCGATCCCCACGATCTCCACGGCGGCCGCCAGGTCGGCGGCGGCGGCCTCGCGCTTGCTCCTGGTGGCGAACGCGTCCGTAAGGCGGGCGAGCACGGCGTCGATCTGCGCCTTGGCGGCGTCAGCGCCCTGCTCAGCGGCCGAGCGCAGCGCGGCGACCTGCTCGTCGGTCGCGAGCTCGCGGAACTCGTCGCTGCTCTCGTCCGAGGAGCTGGCCGACGTCTCGGAGCGCGGCGCCGCGGGCTTGAAGGCGGCGGCCGAGACGCTGAGCGTCGACGCAGGAGCTGGAGCCGGAGCCGGAGTTGGAGGAAGCGCCGCCAGCACGGAGGCCTTGGGCGCCATGGCGGCGGCCAGCAGCGCGTCGTTGGCGGCCTTGCGCGCGCGCTGTCCCTTGCCCATGGTCCCTGGAGCGACTCGAGAGCAGGAGAGGCGAGTGGCTGGCGGCGAGAGCGCGAATGACAACGGGCGAGGGGAAGGAGCCAAGAGCTACGTCAGCCAGCCACTGACGCGAATCTGAAGATTGGCTATTTTGGCGATTTAACGGTTTTGCGACGGTTCGCCAGCCAATCGGAGCGCCCGACGGGCGATGGCAGACGTGACGCAGGGCGTGTCGCTGCACTGGACCTTGGGGGATTCAGATCCGCCACGTACGTCGGCGGTTACAGCTGGATACTGCGGTGGTTCACCGCATGGATGTTGAGCGTTTAGCTTTATGAGGAGTCTTGAAGCGGTAGAGTGGAGACCTTGCGGAACGTTATGCCATCGTGTGCTCTTGCAACGATACTCTTCTGTCCTTTGTGCGCTCTCGAAAGCAAGGGTGTCATGAAGCAGTGCAGTGGTTTCAGCGGTGTTGTAGCCTGTAGCTCTCCGTTGACCGTTCACTGCGCTGCCGTTGGAGTACGCAGTGTCGAACTCAGGGAGACACATATCTCTCTCGCATCGAGTTCCAGTTGAAGCTGGAGCCATTACTCGACGGTGCTGAGTCGTCTTTCTGCGGTGTGCGCTAGCAATGCAACTTGGACTAGTCGACTGCCTCAACTTGAGGTGAGCAACCCCCCCCCCCCCCTATGCGCTCTATTGCGCCTCACTCTCTCGCGACTTCCATCGATTCAACGCATTCGACCTCCTGCATCGCACTCTTGATTCTTCTGCATTCTCTTGCTTGTCAATATGCACCGGCATGGCGCTGAGCTCGCAGCTGTCCAGAATCGCTCGCTGAGCTCGCTGACCGCATCATGGAGCAGGACGCCACGGCCCAATCCGTGGCCGCCAATGACTCGACGCTGTGCTCGAGCCTCGCAACTCAGCTCAAGAGCGCAGCCACCAACGCAGTAGGCGGCGGGGCGGAGAGTGCCGGACCAAGCGTGTGCGCAGTGTGGCGAGTGAGCACTAGGAACACTGTACGGTCTCCGTACTCGGGTCGGACCGGACTCGGTGCTGTAGCTGCCTCCGGAGTTTGGCCAATTTCAATAGCACGGCGTGTTAAGGCGGCGCAATGACGCTCATTTGCACTTTCACTGTCTACCGAGGAGGACGAGCGGTATATTCAACCGACGGTGTAGATGTTGCGGTGGTCGGAGGCGTCGGGCGCCGCCAGGATGCTCGCGGCAAACGGTTCGTCGTCGTCGTCGTCATCATCACCCTCTTCGTCAGCGCATGCTTCGGCGGGCGAGAGTGCGGGTGAGTTCTCGGAATGTCTCGCGAACATCACCATGAACGATGCCAGCTACGCGTTTTGCGTCATGAACTCGGGCTTGTTCGAGGCGACAACAGACAGCATTGGAACCTGTCGACTGCTGTGCACTGAACCATCCAAAAGCGCCTCGAGCTCATGTTGCGACGCAGCAGCAACTCTCACCAGCTGTAACGTTACGAATCCCGATGTGGCATCTTGCAAAGTCATCGTCGACGATACGCTTGGCCTCGGCCGGCAGTGTAGTGACGCGACTTACGACTCGATTTTCTTCGCGATCTGCGGTATCCTCTTGGTTGCACTTTTTGCATTTAGCTATCGTGGGATACGAACGCCAGCTGACAAGCCTACTAATCGTACTACGACGCTTTCACGACCACTCAAAGCGATGCGTGACGCAGCTTCTTCATGGAGGTTTGCATTTCCAGCGTCGCGCCAAGTGACCAATCTCGTGTGGAAGAATTTGTTGATTCGTCGAAGTAAACCCATTGCGACCCTCATCGAGTTCTTGCTTCCCCTCACACTTGCTACGGCGCTCATCATCATGGCAAACCTTGAGACGATCTTCGGCAACAACGACGAAATAAAGTATATGTGGCTGAGCAACACCACAGCCTCTACGAATCTAGACCCGATATTCTGCATTGACCTAGAGCCGATGACCAAGGTGTCGATTGGAGCGCCAACTTCGAGCCAATCAACATTCTACAGCACCGGACAGACAGTTATCGGCCTCTTTCTGCTGATCAGCTACATTCGGTTTGTGTCTTCTACTACGTCGTCGATGGTTATTGAAAAGGAAACGCGCATTCGCGAGGTCATGAAGATCATGGGACTTTCAAACTGGACTATGCTTTGGTCCTGGATAGCCACCACCGCCCTACTGTCGACGCCTCTATCGTTTGTGATTGCTGCGCAACTAAAATACGGCAAGGTGTTCCCCGAGGCAAGCTACTCGACGCTGGTATTTCTCTTTTGGTCCCTGAGCGTGGCGATTGTGAGCTTTAGTTACTTCGTCACGCCATTTTTCAACAAATCGCGAATTGCATCAATTGCGTCAGTGCTGCTTTGGCTGGTGCTTTTCTTTCCCTTTTTCGCTGCCCAGCCGAGGGAAAACCCGGCCAAGTACCTCGTAGCTCTCTCTGCGCCAGCTGCATTCGCTCTTGCGATTGATGATTTGCTTCGGCACGCTCAACTTGGTACTGGATTGGCGTACTCTGCAGGGCTTCTGGAATACCCCATCACAATACCATCAGCTTTTTCGATGGCATGGTTTTTGCTGGCAGATGCCTTTATATTCATCGCTCTTGGATGGTACTTTGATCAAGTTCTACCGCAAGAATATGGCGTGCAAAAGCCATGGTACTTTGTGTTTCTACCAGATTTATGGTGCAAATCAGAGAGCTCGCCAGATCAGCTCTCCCCTGAAGTTACGGTGCTTGAGGACTCAAATTCTCTCGCCTCTTCGCATGTTGAGTATGCGTCAGTTCGTAGCCCAAATCAGCTCGGCGTAGACCCTGAACTTGTGGTTACAAACATGACTAGCGCTCGCCAATCGTTTGTTGAGCCTCCAAGCGCTTCATTGGCGACACAAGAGAAGTCTGGCTCATGCTTGCAAATTCAGAATCTGCGCAAGGAATTCGCAGTTGAAGGCAGTCTGAAGGTTGCTGTAGACAGTCTCAATCTCACGATGTACTCGGGCCAGATCACCGCTTTGCTCGGTCACAACGGCGCCGGAAAGTCGACTACAATCTCAATGCTGACTGGACTTATCCCGCCAACGGCGGGTGATGCAACTCTCCATGGCCAGTCACTCCGGGCCAATATCAATGAATTGCGTCGGATCATGGGAATCTGTCCACAACACGATGTGTTATTCAAAGAGCTTACAGTCGAAGAGCATCTTTTGTTTTTTGGCTCCATAAAAAACGTGGTGGGTGACAAGCTGCAACAGGAAGTGGACATGTTGATCCAGGACGTTGGGCTTGTTGAGAAGCGTGGCGTCCAAACGAAGTATCTATCTGGTGGACAAAAGCGTAAGCTGAGTGTGGCTCTTGCCTTCATTGGCGACAGTGAACTTGTGTTCCTGGACGAACCGACATCCGGTATGGACCCATACTCGAGGCGATTCACGTGGAATCTGCTGCAGCGCAATCGTGAAGGCCGCGTTATAGTGCTGACGACACACTTTATGGATGAAGCCGATATTCTTGGCGATCGGATTGCCATCATGGCAGAAGGGCAGTTGTGCTGTGCTGGCAGCTCATTATTTTTGAAGAATCGATATGGTGCAGGTTATAACCTCACGATGATCAAAGCTTCTCAATGCGACGTGAGCTTGGTGAGCAGCTTTCTACGCTCTTTTATACCAAAGGTAAAATTGATCAGCAATTACGGTTCCGAAGTCGTTTTCCAGCTTCCTTCTTCCTCGTCAGGGGTGTTTTCGCCCATGCTGAAAGCATTGGATGGCCAAATGGTACCGTTGGGTATAGTGCAATATGGGATTTCAGTGACAACGTTGGAAGAAGTGTTCCTGCGGATCGCAGATATCGAGCGCGACATCGTCTACGTGACTCGGGAACGCAATGGTGATGACATAGACCATTTCCAGCATTCTGCTAAAAGCAAAGCACTATCGATCGAGTCAACGCGACGTGAAATTTCAGCGGACAAAAAGAATCAAAGCTTTACGACACAATATCGGGCGATGCTAACGAAGCGGTTTCGAATCACCAAACGCGACCGCAAAAGTATTGTCAACTCAATCTGCATACCTCTCCTCTTCTTGGCCATTTTGGTGTCGCTTCCCAGCATTCAAGTCGCGGACTTCTTGACCCGCGGCTTTTCCATGACTATTGCATCAGCGGAGCAACAAGAATCTTGTACCGCAGATTACTTTGCCCTGGCACCGTTTACCAAGGCAAATAAAACGTCTTGCTTCGAGGATTTCGAGTATTGCTCACTTGGAGTAGTCGATTGCAAAGCCGATCGCTGCTGCAACGCGAACAATGCTCAGTCACCCTACTATCCCTGTAATACGTGCACGTGGTCTGTTTATACGACACAAACGACACCCTGCTACAACAGCCAGTGCCTCAGCAAGGATGCAGCCAAGCTGCAAGTCATCCTCAATGCTCTTGTTACCTCAGTGCTTGTCATGCTCGCATTTTCCTTCATCCCTGCGGTTAGTGTTGCCTTCATCGTGCGAGAGAAGGACCCAATTCAGAATGCTAAGGGTCTTCAACTTATCTCTGGCGCCAATAAAACCGCATATTGGTGTGCAAATCTGACTCACGACGCTGCCATCATGATTGTTCCAGTCGTAGCAGCTATACTACTGGTTCCACTGTCCAACCAAACGCTATCAAGCCTCGTCGAGATTGCAGGGGTGGCATCACTTGTCATTTCACACGCTCTTTCAGTCATTCCCATGGCATATTTGTTCTCCTTCCGGTTCACAAAACACGCTGCAGCGCAAACGTCGCTGCTAGTGTTCGCGTTGGTTACCGGGGGCCTATTGAGCGTCTTGTCCTTCTTTTGCCGTGTCATCGACTTCAACTTGACGCCGCGTGCAACCACCCAGTTCTCATTGTCCGGACTCGACCGCAACTATTTGAGATGGATCTTCTTGTTGTTTCCTGGTTACGGACTCAACATCGGCATTTTTGAAATCGCAACAAGGAAACTTAGCAGACGAGCACTCCACGGCACACAAAATACGTCACCATCGTCCTTCTTTGGATACTTCCAAGGCCTTGGGACAGATATCAAGTGCCGCACCTGCTGGTCCAAGACAACGAAGACTTGTTGTATCCGCGGGGTGTTTGACCTTGATGTTACTGGCGGATCGTTGATCTACGCGCTGATCGAAGTAGTAGTATTCACAGCGTTGGTACTCGCTATCGAAAATCGCAAGCTCGTGTGGAATACAACTGCAGGTGGCGAGGTAACAACATCAAATGATGAAGACAGCGATGTTCTCGACGAGCGTCGCAAGGTGGAGCAGATGCATCCTTCACCGAACGATAGCATTTTCATCCGGAACCTGCGCCAGGAGTACAACGACGGTGGCAAGGTCGCACTCCAGGAT